>NW_020870857.1:82500-117500 GCF_003789085.1 Penaeus vannamei
TATCAAGAACAGAAAGCAACGCAAGCGAGCGAGGGAGCGAGAGAAAGAGAGAGAGAGAGAGAAGAGAGAGAGAGAGAGAGAGAGAGAGAGAGAGAGAGAGAGAGAGAGAGAGAGAGAGAGAGAGAGGAGGGGGGGAGAGAGAAGAGAGAAGAGGAGAGAGAGAGGAGAGGAGAGAGAGAGAGAGAGAGAGAGGAGAGAGAGAGAGAGAAGAGAGAGAGAGAGAGAGAGGGAGAGGGAGAGGGGAGAGAGAAAGAGAGAGGAGAGAGAGAGAGAGAGAGAGATAGAGAGAGAGACAAGAGAGAAGAGAGCGAGAGGAGGGGAGAGAGAGAAGGGGAGGGAGGGAGGGAGAGAGAGAAGAGAGAGAGAGAGAGAGAGAGAGGAGAGAGAGAGAGAGAGAGAGAGAGGAGAGAGAGAGAGAGAGGGGATGAGAGAGAGGAGGGAGAGCGAGGAGAGAAAGAAAGAGAGAGAAGAGAGAAGAGATGAGAGAGAGAGAGGAGAGGGAGAGGAGGGGGAGATGGAGAGGGAGAGAGAGGGAGAGAGAGAGAGAGAGAGAGAGAAGAGAGAGAGAGAGAGAGAGAGAGAGAAGAGAGAGAGAAAAAAGAAAAAGAGAAAGAGAAAGAGAGAGAGAGAGAGAGAGAGAAAGAGAGAGAGAGCGAGAGAGCACATATACACACATCTTCATATATTCAAACACAGACACACACATGGCCTATACGCACAGAGGGGGCGACGGCCCCGCCAAAAGCAGCAGCGCAGTGGTAACTCGATTACCATAACGACCGCCTGGAGTGCTCAGCCGTTATGACCACTAGACGTCCTAATAACCTCGGGGCGGCCGGGCGTATCTCCTCCTCAGACCTCTTCCCTCACGCCCGCCTCCTTCCCCTCACCATCGTCAGACCTCTTCCCTCACGCCCGCCTCCTTCCCCTCACCATCGTCAGACCTCTTCCCTCACGCCCGCCTCCTTCCCCTCACCATCGTCAGACCTCTTCCCTCACAAACGCCGCATTCCCCTATCCCTCTTCGGTTCCCTTCACCTAGCGCCACTTCTCCTTCGCCCTCGCCCGTACCACCTCCCATACGGCCTTTCCCTCATTCCCCTCAAACTCTTCCCTCACGCACACCCACCTCCCTTTACTATCCATAGTCCCCTTCCTTCTCATCCGTCTATCTCTCCTTATCCTCCTCAGACCCTATCCCTCACGCCCTCCCCCCCCCTAATTCTACTTACACCTCTTCCCTTATGCAGTAACCCTTCCCCTTCGCCTCCCCTCCCCCCCCCCCCCTGACATCCTTCATTACAAGAGAGCAAGAGGAACCATCACCCGTGCGAGGAGTGTGCTCGGAAATGGAAACAACTTGAACGAATAAGTGGCTGGAAGAGCGTGAAGGATAGCTAAACAATGGACAGGTTAATGAAGAAGAGAGGTTCCGAAGAACAGGGTTTCGTAATTACGAAGACGGGGGTTCTATCCGAGACGGCACGAGCGTAATGGGTTGATAAAAAACTGGGAAGGGAAATTTCGGATCACAAATCAACCCCCGACCTAAATATTTTTCTCTTCTTTAATGTATAAAGCCATTTGCGCGATGCCTATCCAGAATAAAATTATTATGCCATGAAAACGCCAGGAACTTCGCGTAATACCAAGAAACGCGCTATTACAACTAATTATTCAGTCACGGGTGCGTGTGCTAGATCAAGTCCAATTCACTCTCTCTGCTCAAATGGCAAATAAGAGACTGCGTTTTTTTTTTTCTTTAATTAAAGACTTGTTGCTGGAATAGTTTACGATCTGCAATAATACTTTAGGCGTTTGAATAATTCATCCCTTATAATCAAATAATGAATACCCAGAAAAGGCATTATTAAACTAAGAACTCAAATCGGCGTTTGCAATTCTAAAATCCTTTTAACAGTATAATGCACCAACTGACACATCGTCTATAAATACAGATATTCAGCTCCATTATAGTGTTTATCGTTTAATTTCCTTGAAAACACTAAAGCTTTCATAAACATGCAACCGAGTTAATGGCATTAGTCCCAACCACACATAACATCCTTGTTTCACGGAAAGGCATAAATCAGATATCCTGATTAGAAGCATATGACACGAGGAAATCAATTTTATATAAATGTCATCATAAATGATACTGTCATAATCACCATACTAATCATAATCATCATCATTACCATCATTATCATGATCATTATCATCATTATTATCACCATCATTATTATAATCATCAAATCATCATCATCAAAATAATGATAATAATATAATAGTAATTATAATAATAATAATAATTATTATTATTATCATAACTCTTGTATCAATGATAATGATACCAACAACAACAATAAGAAGACAAACAATACTACGAATAATAATTTCTACTATTATCATGCAAATGCGTGCATATACACATACATACATATACATACATACATACATACATACATACATACACACACACATATTATATATATATATATATATATATATATATATATATATATATATATATATATATATATATATATATATATATATATATATATATATATATATATATATGTATATATATATATATATATATATATATATATATATATTATATATATATATATATATATATTATATATATATATATATATATATATATATATATATATATATTATATATTATATATATATATATTATATATATTATATAATATATATATATATATATATATAATATATATATATACAAATATATATATGTGTTGTGTGTGTGTGTGTGTGTGTGTGTGTGTGTGTGTGTGTGTGTGTGTGTGTGTGTGTGTGTGTGTGTGTGTCTGTGTGTGTATGTGTGTGTGTGTGTGTGTGTGTGTGTGTGTGTGTGTGTGTGTGTGTGTGTGTGTATGTGTGTGTGTATGTGTGTGTGTATATGCGTGTGTGTGTATATGCGTGTGTGTGTGTGTGTGTGTGTGTGTGTGTGTGTGTGTGTGTGTGTGTGTGTGTGTGTGTGTGTGTGTGTGTGTGTGTGTGTGTGTGTGTATGTGTGTGTATATGTGTATGTGTTGTGTGTGTGTGTGTGTGTATGTGTGCGTGTGCTTGTGCGTGTGTACATATATACATATATATATATATATTATATATATATATATATAAATACATATATAAAAAATATCTATATATATACAATATATACATATACATATATATATACAAATATATACAAATATATACATACATATATATATATATATAATATATATATATATATATATACATACATATATATATATGTACATAAATATATATATATATATATATATATATATATATATATATATATATATATATATACAAATGTATACATATATATACAAATATTTACGTATACACATATATATATACATATATATACATATATATATACATAGACATACATATATTTACACACACACACACACACACACACACACACACACACACACACACACACACACACACACACACACACACACACACACACACACACACACACACACACACACACACACACACACACACACACATATATATATATATATATATATATATATATATATATATATAATATATATATATATATATATATTACATATTAACATATAATGATGATGATGATGATGATGATAATAATAATGACGACGACAACAATCATAATAATAATAATAATAATAAAATAATTAATAATTAAACAATAGTAATAATAACAACAATAATAACAATAAGTAATAAAATAATAACAACAATGATAATCATAAATATATAACAATAATAACCAATAATAATAATGATGATAATAATAATAATAACAATAATAATCTTAATAATAATGATAATAATGATGACGACGATAAAAATAACATTAACACTAATAATAACAATCTTAATAATAATAATGGCGATGTTGATGATGGTGATAAGAACAAAAACACTCCTTAACAGCAGTAATAATAATAATGTCAGACTGCATAAATTCTAACAGTCTGCAATTTCTGTCAACGTTTCATACTTCATATAAAAACAAACAACAAAGTTCTGACGCTGAGTACAGTTAATTATACCATTTTAAATATTCCTGACATCACGATGAAATCTTCTTAATGAGATTGACTACGTAATTTACATCACTTTATGAAACAATTCAGAAACTATAATGTTGAAACCCTAACATGTAAAAACTTTAGTGGACTGTATGCAATTGCATATTGTTGCATTTGCGGTATATATATTTTTTCTTTGCATCTTTTTCTCCCTCTTTTTACTTTTTTTTAAATTCTCCCTTTCATTCTCCCTAATCCTTCATTCATTCCTTTCTTCTAGTTCTTTATTCTTCAAGTAGAAACACTGGAACGAGTATATATTATTAGCAATGAGACGAGAACTTCCAAAGAACTTCACAAAATCTCAAACGAGTGTTATTTTCTTCACGGTGCTTCGATGACGCAACACACGATGAGTTTCCGCGAAGGTACACATTCGTTGGCTGTTCTCAGGATCAGGTTTCTTGGACTAAAAGGATTAAATGCGTTTTCACTGCCGGACTGTTGTTCTTACATGTTCTTACATTGTTCTTACATGTTCTTACATTGTTGCTTGTTCTTACATGCACTGGAATAATGCAGCTCAACGTTTGAAATGTTACTTTGAACAAGAATGAGTCATGCCACTAAACAGAATGAGATATATCATCAGCAACATATCAGCCACTTGACGTAAGATATACAAAATAACCAATCTATGTTTTATTACACATTTACATTTCTCTTCTATCTAGTTTTCAGTTCTCCTCTTTCTATCTTTATCTACATCTCTTAACGGATCAATCCATTTACCTATATATCTGTTTGTTTGTTATATCTAGGCATTTATCCACCTGATATCTATATATAAAAGGTTGGCCTAAGGGCGAGATTTGACCGGCAAGAGCAGAAAACGTATCAATCAAAGAAAAATGAGCTAGTCTGAGATTGTCATAATCATCTCTTGCATTTTAAGGCAATAGCCATCACTTGCTAATGTTAGTATATATATATATATATATATATATATATATATATATATATATATATATATATATATATATATATATATATATATATACATACATATAATATACATATATAATATATAGTAGATAATAATATATATATATATATATATATATATATATATAATATATATATATATATAAATATATATATACTGTTTGTTTGTTAGGTAATCTAGGCAATTGTGTATATCCATCTGATAGCATATAATAGAGGTAAAGGTCTAGGCACACTAGAGGGCGGAGATTTTGACCGCGAGAAGAGAAGAAAACGTAATCAAAACAAGAGAAAGTAATGAAGAAAGAGAAAAGAATGAGCTAGTCTGGATTGTCAATCAATCATCATACAGTTGTGCATTTTAAGGCTAATAGGCCATCAGAGCTAGATGGTAATGATACGAGGGTATAATAATATAAGTATATATATTATATATTGAGTAGTATTATAGGATGAGAGGAGGAGCGAATAATAAGTATTATAGTGAAGAGTGAGGAGAGAGTAGAAAATAGTATGGCATTACGAGATGGAGATAGAAAGATATATATAATAGTATATAGTATATACTATAAAAAGTATATTTATTGGATGAGAGGAGGAGGAGTATGAATAATAGATATTATATATATATATATGGTTTATGAGATAAATAATATGGAGAGGATGTATAGTGATAATAATAGTGTATAAGTGAGTATTGTGAGATATAGGTGGTAAGGAGGATATGTATATATGACAAATAAGTGTTAGAGGTGTATGATAGAGGAGTGAGATAAATATGGTAGATATGGTATGAGATGATGAGAGGAGGTATATGAGTAATAAAAACATATATATACATACAAGTGATGATGGTCAGGTATAATGAGTGGATAAAGTGTATTGAGTATGTGTAAATATGGTATAAAAAGGTATAAAGAGGAAAATTTTTATTTAAATTAATTATGTGAGTTAGGACATAGGGTAGGAGTAGATATGGATGTACTGATAATGAGTATAAAGTATGATATAGTAGTAGGGATATGAGAGGAGGTAGTAAAATATATAGAGTGGTGATATAGTAAATATAATGAGAAGGGAGAGCAGTAAGAAGAAGATCCTAAGGATAATAATGTATGTTGTATAGGATGAGGATAGTTATAGTATAAGGATATAATATATAATAAGTATGATGCATAGATATGTTTTTTCTATTCTTATATAATATAGTATATGGAGTATAGAGGTAAGGGTATAGTACTAAAAGAAAGTGGTATATATATATGAGAGGAGTATATAATATATGAGGAGGGTTAGGCATACACACAGCGCAAAGACAGGAAGATGTTGTGGTGGTGTGTATAATAGAGGATATAGGGTAAGTGAATAGTAGGATACAATAATATAATAGTTAGGTTAGTAAGAATATATAGGAGGAGATAGTATAGAACATAACATATAAGTGGTGGATATAAATATATATATAGTAGAGGTAAGAGTATAGTATATAATATAAAGTATTATATTAGGTTAGGGATATATATTATATATATAGTATAGGAGGGAAAATGATGATTAGTGCATAGCTAACACGCGCAAACGAAAAAAACGTGTGGTATATAAATACATACATAGAGGACATACATAGATATATAGAGTAGTTAGTATAATATATAGTATGGTATTGTGTGTTTTGTGGTGGGTGGATGTGTGTGTGTGGGGTGTGGAGGTGTGTGTGTGGGTGTGATGGGGTGTAATTTATTATTTACGACATAGTGTAATAAATATTAGTATAAGTGGTTGGAGGAAGGCATAATAAGTATTATAGGCATTTAGGATATAGAGGAAGGGTAAATATTAAAGTATATTAGATGATAGGATATAGTAGTACATATATGAGTATAGATAGTATAGTAATGGTAATGATATTAGACACACATATAATAAGTATGTCTATAAACACATGCATAACATAAGTATATTCATAGCATAACATACATTATATAGTTGTGCGTACTACATAGTCATATAACATACAAACATACCACCTATCAGCTTGTCTATATCATTTCATATAATGCTTTAATGCTTTTTACTAGGTTATCTCTTTTCATTTCCATTAACAATTTGCCAGTAACTCTAAGGCCAATACCCCATATGTCACTACTCATGATGATTCCTTTTATTTTTATTTCTAAGGTAGGGATGGAGGAGTATCAACTATCATTAAAGAAAAAGAGATATATTATAGTAGTTTATGTGCATCACTCCTTTCCTAAAACCACCGGTCATCAATCAATAAAGAAATCGCGATGTATCGTGCAGTAGCATTGCGCATCGCAGAGACATCGAACAATTAACAGTGTGAGTGTATAATCATTATCCCCATTATTACCAGCACTGGAGATATGGGGTAAAAATCGCCTAGGCGAAAATGAGTGACATCCCTCTCTGGCACGTGTAGACGAGGAAGAAGCGCTGTGTCTCGATGTTGCCTAGCCGTTCTAAATTATAGCCTTGGCCTTCATCCGTTATGAAGGAGGAGAGCAAACCTGTAATTCCGCTTGGCGCGGCCGCAGTGAGCCAGCCGTCCTCGCCTTGAATCTTCGCAAAAATGTCACGGTCTTCCCCTTCCACTTTAAGCCTTGCATCTGCCCCCTCCTACTACCCTCCTCTCTCTCCTTTAACTCCGCTCGCAGAGCCACGGTGATCCTTTATTCCCTTATATCCCTTTCCCATCTCCAACTCAGTTGGCTTCGGTTTTCACTCTGCTTTCCCTTCCCTATCTCCCCTTACTGTGTAAAAGGGACCGCTATCTAACAGTCTTCTTAAACTCCTCCTTCGAGCATTAACTGGAACGCGTACCTGAGGACTACACCAATGCAGTGTAACTTGCTCTGAAGAAGAATGAATAATGATGAGCGCCACAACAATATAAAAAAATAATTAATGATTATTTATCACTAGTTATCATAAGATGAAGATTGAATAACAATGAAGTGCTAATTATAAGGTGAAGTGGGAGTTCGCTAAATAATAATTGTAATTAATGGGTTGGCGCGCGCGTCTGTGTTTTATTTTACTATTGTTTTGTAATAATACTGGAGGCCCTTATTTTGGCAGATCAAAATATCCTGGCACTGCACAATAAATTGGATTGATCTAAGGAAAAAGATGCAGATATTGTTACGACCCAAAACGAAGCCCGCAGTCACTATGAAATATCTTTCTCTGCGTATAAATATTAAACGGAAGGAATAGACAACACACAGGCAAAATTCTAATGTGATTATCATGGTTCCGAACTTATACATTGATACTACATTGTCATCCGTCATTCATTATTATTAAGTGGTAGTAGTAATAGTAATAGTAGTATCATCATCGATGGACGAGTATATCTCTGAGTTACTGTATTATCAATTAACGTTTATTTATCGTGTATTGTGGATATACTAGTGTAGTAAACGATGTAGTTGTCATATTATCAGTGTTGTTTTTAAACACTGGAGTAGTAAATGATTATCAGGTGTTAATTATTTTAACCTAGATTGTTATTGGGGTCTGTAATTTATGATCACTGTTACTAGGAGGAGAATCATTTTTTCTTATCACGTAATCATTCTTACCATCACAGGATCTCGTGTTTTCTCTTTTTTCTTGATAACACACACTTGGTATTTGCTTATGCAGATATTGTAATATAGAATTGGAGATTACTATAAGTGCACGGATACTTAACCAACTATATCGGGGATGGACGAAGAATGCTTTGTCCTGCTTTTCTCTTTTTTCTTCGATTGTTTGTTCTGATGTACATCTACATGGTGCCACATGTAGTTTATAGAGCCAAATGAGAGTGCAATGTAGATGGATAGATTTCAGGAGTGATGCTTAAGTATCGTTCATAATGGGACCATAACAATGCTGCTTATAATAACAATAATAATAATAATAATAATAATAATAATAATAATTAATAATTAATATAATAATAATAATAATAATAATAAATAATGAATAATAATAATAATAATAATAATAATAATAATATTAAATTATAAATATAAATAATAATAATAATAAAATAATAATAATAATTAATAACAAAACAGCAACAAAAACTATATTCATAGTATTTGAAAAAAAAAAATGCATTTTTCCCGAAACTCAAGGAGAGGGGAACCAAGTAAGGTCATATAGGCCTACAAATTCACAAAAGAAAACCACAGTAGATTGTCTGACTATGCCGCAGCTATTTGATCATAACAATGGTAATAGAATTAATAACAACAGTGAAATCATACAAAAAGAACGACAACTTGAAATAATCCTCGATAAATGACACAATATTTCAAAGGGAAAATATGTCCAAAATACGTCGCTAGACTTTCCCTTCAAATACAGACGCAACTCAATTCCCAATTTTTTCCTTAACTCCCAACTTTATCCTCTTCATAAAAACCAACACAGCGACACTGCGTCCACCCTAACATAAATTCCTACAAACAACCCTCCCTTTATCCGCATCAACGGCACGGAATAAGAAATGAAAATGCAAATGACAAGCGTTCAAGAATTAACCTTCTATTGAAATAGCACCTGAGACTCTCCCGTCGAAGGCAAGACGACTTGTTGACACAACGAATTTCTCCCGAAATGGCGCCGAGAATCTGTTTAGAGTTCGTAAACCCTATCGCATCGAGGTGAGACGTTCTGTAAAGTGTGAGCGAGCGAGAGAGAGAGAGAGCAGAGAGGAGAGAGGGAGAGAGAGAGAGAGAGAGAGAGAGAGAGAGAGAGAGAGAGAGAGAGAGGAGAGAGAGAGGAGAGAGAGGAGAGAGAGAGAAGCGAGAGAGAGAGAGAGAAGAGAAGATGAGAGAGAGAGAGAGAGAGAGAGAGAGAGGAGAGAGAGAGAGAGAGAGAGATGAGAGAAGAGAGAGGAGGAGAGAGAGAGAGAGAGAGAGTGGAGGAGGAGGACGGAGAAGAGAAGGAAGGGATGAGAGAAGAAGAAGGGAGAAGAGGAGAGAAGAGGGGGAGGAGGAAGAGCGAGGAGAAGAGGGGAGAGAAGAGAAAGGAGTAGAAGGGATGAAGAAGAAGAGAAGAGAGAAGGAAAGAGGGAGAGAGGGAAGAAGAAAGAGGATGGGGATTCATTTGCTAAGAAAAGAAGGGAAGAGAAAAGAAAGAGTTGAAAAAATGGAAACGTAAGCGTTTAATGAGAACGTCCGGACGAAGTGGCGAGGTGGGTTTCTATAACATAAAACTATTGGATTCTAAATTTACGAACTTAGTGCGTTAGTAACGTTTATACCACAAGGGAAACATAATCACTGATACTGGATTTAGGTGTACTTGGCTAAAGTTCTTTTGTAACTTTAACATATACCCATACCTTGTGTGTCTATACGTTGGTACATACGCGCATATGTATGTATGTATCTATGTTATATACGTATGCATGCATGCATGCAAGTATGTGTATGAATTTATGTATTTATATATGTATGCATGCATGCATGCGTGTATGTACGTATGTAAATAGTAAATCATATTATACAACGCTCGCAAAACAAAACAAAGCATTTTGATTAAAAAGCCTAAAACGTTAACAAGAGCCAGAAAAAAGAAGCAAACTTTTTGGACGCAGTATACAGATAGACCAACACAAAACAAAACTTGGATCATTTTTTATTCAAAACAGCAGCAGATGTGAATATTTTTTGTTCTAACAAAAATAAATATATACGTATATAAACCTTTCTAAAACACATATTTTTATATTCTGGAAAAGAATAACGACACAGGGGTCCTTTTTTAAAAAAAGAATATAAAGGTAATATATTTATTAGCTTCATCTACAGTTGTTCCTCTTTGGGATCTAGATATTGTTATGTATGCTTATTACATTTCTTTCTTTTTCATAAAAGAAGTGATAAACTTTACATTTCATTAAAAAACAATAAATTATTCACAATAACTACGATAATTCTGTTGTTATTGAACAATATCAACAAAAATTTATATACCTGTCTTATTTTAAAAATATTTATCAACAGAAGTAAGATAAGGCGAAAAGGTGGTAAGAGCAGTTATAAAAATAATTACGGTAATAAAAAGATAGAATAACAAATTAATAAAATATATCTGTATAGAAAAATACTGATAAATTCCAACACACACGATATATATAAAGACCATCATTCTCGAATTTCATGACTCAGCATTCAATCTCTGCCCCTTTTAGTAGAAAATCAGCTCTTAAGGACATTTACTGGATCGCTCGCGAAATGAAGTGGATGTCAGCCAAATGATTCTGGAGAGATGAAGCAATTTCCGCTGAGATAACATCATATTCATAACCCAATCTTCTTAACCAAAAAACCCACTCCAGCTAATGGAACGGTAGTTCTTGGGGGTTACCGCCGCCTCTCACTGGCTGACGAGTGGAGGAGCTCACAAAGTCGTTTAAAGGAGGAAATATGCAGCTGCACTGGGAGAGGGCGACTCTTTGAAATGTGGCGAAAATACGTCTGTGTGTGCGCGTTTATCTGTTAGTCTGTGTCTGTCTGTTTGACTGCCTGTCTGCCTATCGGGGGTTCAGTATGTATATCTATGTCTATCTGTTTTTTTCGTTTGTCTGACTCTATCTGTCCAGTATGCGTAAATATCTATCTGTCTCTATCATGTCCCACCCTCCCTCCCCCTCTCTCTCTCTCTCTTCTCTCTCTCTCTTCTCTCTCTCTCTCTCTCTCTCTCTCTCTCTCTCTCTCTCTCTCTCCTCTCTCTCTCTCTCTCTCTCTCTCTCTCTCTCCTCTTTCTTCAAATATGCATATAAGTACCTTACGTATGTTTATACGTTACTTTCCTAATCTCCCTCTACCGTTTTTATTATTCTCCGCTCTAATTCCAGGAACCAAATACCAAAGACATGTCGCTCTGCAGAAAGACTTTATTCCATTCAGCAGGTATCAACACTTGCCTTGGAACCCGGACTGTCCTAGAATTCTGTATTACGTTTAACATGCAGCAGTCTCAGGTAAGTACACGGAGAAACGCACGTAAACACACCGGTAAACACAACCACAGAAACACACGAGCAATAGCAAAGCAGAAGGCAAAGCACAACTATAAAACATCCAACAAAGAACCGACAGTAATCCTGGTTTCAACTTCAAAGTAAATATAACACCTGACTAAGACCCTTCACAGTTACTGTAAAAGCGAATGAGAATTCTTGAAATATTTAATTGGCAAATACTCATTTAATAACCATTTATTATGATTTTTTATCAATAAAAGCCGTAAAAGCACTTGATTTTCCATTATTTTCATTGCCAATCTTATTGCTGTGATGGATAGAATAATATTGAAATAGTAGCACAAGTAGTAGTAGTACTAGTTGTTGTTGTAATAGCAGTTGTAGTAGTAGTAATAGTTATAGCAGTACTACTGATATAGTATTTGTATTACCATTATTACCACATGTTAATCAACATAGTGGTAACAATAGTAAGACAAATTATCATCATCATTTTTCTCAACCTGATCATTTTCATTATTATCGTAACGATGATCATTATAAAAATAATGTGAAAGGTAAAGATACTGAAACTGATAATAATAGATACTAGTGATGATGATGATAAGAGAGAGAGAGAGAGAGAGAGAGAGAGAGAGAGAGAGAGAGAGAGAGAGAGAGAGAGAGAGGAGAGAGAGGAGAGAGAGAGGAGAGAGAGAGAGAGAGAGAGAGAGAGAGAGAGAGAGAGAGAGAGAGAGAGAGAGAGAGAGAGAGAGAGAGAGAGAAGAGAGAGAGAGAGAGAGAGAGAGAGCTGAGACGAGACACAACTTAATCAATAAACTATAACGTTGACACCCATAACAAAGTTTCGCGATTTCAAGAGCCGTTAACACCGCCGCATATCGTTAGAGTGCGGGAAGAGGCAACGATGATAATCACAAAGAAAAATCATAGTGATGATGATGATAATAATGACGATAATGACAAGGATGGTGATAAGGATAATGGTGATAAATGATGATGTGATGATAATGAATCTAATGGTGATAAATGATGATGTGATGATAATGAATCTAATGGCAATGATAATGATGGTGATGATGATGATGATGATAATGACAAGGATGGTGATAAGGATAATGGTGATAAATGATGATGTGATGATAATGAATCTAATGGCAATGATAATGATGGTGATAATGATAATGATGAAGCTAAGGATAATGATAACAATGGTGATGGTGATTATGATGACGATGAAGAACAAGAAGATGACGATGACGAAGATGATGATGACGATGAAGCTAATGAAAGAGATGATAGTAATAATAACACTACTAACAAAAACAATTCATCATCATCATTACATGATAGTGATTATAGTATTTGGACTTTATTTCCATTGTTATGATATCTACACAGGGACTATTTGCGCAATCATCATTCTTCACTGTGATTTAATCAAATCTAATAATTTCATATTAAAAAAAAATAATAACGAGCAGTTCTCTCCTATCCATCTTCCCTTTGCGGTATTTAACGTTCTGCTTTTATTTCCTAATGCTCCTTTGACGACAGGTATGACGTCAGCTCCTTCACTATGCCGGACCCGGTTAGTGTCTTCCGATCTTTATTTCTTTCAGTTTCTTTCTCTTTTTCTCTCTCTCTTATGTGTATTTCTCATACATCTTTAAGTTCTTGTCCCTTTGTAAACACCAAAATTCTGGGCTACATCATCCTCTGTCTGCACTTTTAAGCATATTTTCGTTTGAACATTATTCATCTGACGTTCAAATTTGATAGTGGCGCCACTCTCCTCGTTCTTGCTCTCATTTTTTTTTTTTTAAATACTACCTAGTGAATTATTTGGGCGACGTTATGATGTCTCAAATTGCATTTTAATAATTCATGTGCCACTGCCCTTTCGTGCTCGCTACATATTCTATTCTGCTTTCCTGACGTCATTAGTGTCATTTTCTGTGTCTCTCTTACTATTTTTATTATCATCATTATAAGGAGTACCATCATTATTATCATAACATTTATCATCACCATCATCAGTACCATTAATATCATCGTCACCATCATTATAATTATCCCCACCATCATCAACATCATAATTATCATTACTATGAACAGTTGTAGTAGTATTAGCGGTTGGGTTCAGTTTTATCACCATTATCATCACAGCTCTTATTATTACCGTTATTATCAAATTAGCAATAAAAATTATAAAGCAAACAATAACCCTCCTCATCTACAAACTCAATCTATAACGTCTTCTCCTTCCTCTTCATTTCTCAATTTCTTCGCCCTTTCCTTCCATCTCCCCCACACCTTCTTGCTCCTCTTTTTCCTCTTCTCTTCTTTCTTCTTCCCCTCTCCTTACATCAGGCTTATACTCCGACACCTGTCAGGTATCAAGTAATGTATTTCCCGGTAACATACCTGGTCTTCCTCCCTTCCACAAGATACAAGGATGCTCATTACGACTACTTTTCCTTATCACATTAAATACGCTGCGAGTGGAATTAGCGTAACTGTCAGAATATAATTAAGGTGAGTGTGGAAGCTAAGTGATGATGTGCTTTATAAACATCTGGTCTTTGTCTGCAGCTTCGCTTACATCTCTCTCTGTTTCCGGGGAAGGGAAAAAGGGTGCAGTCGGGATTTCTTGGCGAAGGTAGCGGTGTAACTGTGCTTAACATAATTCTCCTTCTTGGTCGTTTCTTCTTTCATTCTTTCTTGTCTTCTCCCTTTAAGCTTTTTTTCGTTTCTTCTTTGCTTTATTTTTCTATTTCTTGATTTTCCTCTCATTTCTCATATTTTCCTTTCTTGTCCCATTTTTTTTTCTTTTTCTTCTTTAGCTTCTTCGAGAGGAAGGGATGGAGAAGATTGGGTTATGAAAAAAAAAATCTTCCTGCATGATAAACTAAACCATTTTTTTATTTACATGATTAGAAATCCCAACCGAACTGCGCATCTGCATTCCCATGACGTTCCTGCGATATCCAGAAAAGAAATATAAAAAAAAATATAAGCAAAAGAATCTTGAAATACAGGCTAATTCTCTTTAAAGTGATCTTCAACCGCGCACTTCAAGAAGATTTAATCCTCTCTCACAGCGAGAAAATTAACGCCGTTACTTACATCTTCATCTGTTACCTTTCCCCCTCGACCGCCTGATTAAGCGCACTAATTGCCTTGTTCAATCTCGTGGGACACAGTCCGAGCAAGTTAAAACATGGCATTTCCTACCTCGCACCGAGAAAAATCTGCTCCCATAATTCTGTTCCCCCCTCTCCCTTTTTCTCTCGCCGATGTTTCTACATTCTTAAAAGATTTCTCAAGTTAGAGGGGGAAACCGTATTTTAGAAAGATAGGGAAGGGAGGGTGGGAAGGAGATTAGAAAGAGAAACAGAGAGAGAGAGAGAGAGAGAGAGAGAGAGAGAGAGAGAGAGAGAGAGAGAGAGAGAGAGAGAGAGAGAGAGAGAGAGAGAGAGAGAGAGAGAGAGAGAGAGAAGAGAGAGAGAGAGAGAGAGAAGAGAGAGAGAGAGCGAGCGTCAGAGCAAACAGACGCACAGATATAAGCAACCAGATGGAGACAGAGGCTCTTTCTTATTTCCTTCGTTGGATCCAACCTGCACCTCGAAATGAACCACTCCCTTCATTTCTCAATCAACTTGCTTGACTTCTTCCCCTTCCTTCGTTTTTCATGACAACACTCCGGGTTACAAAGATCAATCACAGCAACGTTTCTGAAATGAAGGACGCACACGAAAGATGCACTTGAGTCTTACTTGAGTCGGAAATTGAGTCGGATATGCACAAGGAATGCAGTGAGATGGGTTCCGGGAAATATGGACTTTTATCTCATTTGCACACACACACACACACACACACACACACACACACACACACACACACACCACACACACACAACACACACACACACACACACACACACACACACAGAAAGAGAGAGAGACTGACTGACTTACCGCGTCTTTAACGCTCATTAAAACGTGAGGAACAGGTAAAAATCCTTAATTAACTTCCAATAAATAAATAATAGCACACTTTTCCAAAATGGAAAAACGGGAAAGCAAAAAACAATATACGCTTTACGTTCAGAGACTACAGACTTTCGCCGGCAAATCACTAATGAGAAAATCCAAGCAGGATTTTCCATTTCCCTTTCTTTTTTTTCGTTTTTTTAATCTCTTGGATAATTTGTCATACACGTGAACGACTCTATCACAGGATTAGTCAATAACCATTAAAAAAAAGGCAGAAAAAAAAGGTAAGCTAACATTGATATACAGTTTTCAGAGTCAGGAGTGCAATTCAGAGTCTGATCACCGTGGGCGTTGTCGCAAAAATCGAGGACAGTAAAATAGCGCTTTTGCAGGGGATATCATGCGCATGGACGATTCCGACAGCGCGCATGGTATCCTGTGCGCTGATGGGAATGCCTCTTCCGGAGATAATACTTTTGCTTTTTCGTTCGCTGGGAAAATCTGTGTGCAGATCTTTGAATATATGTGCAGATATATACTGTATACACACAGACATCCCCCCCATACATACATCCATACAGACACAAGCACACACACACACCCTTTCTACAAATACAATGCCAATAGCAGCTACTGAATACACACAGACATCCCCCCATACATACGTCCATACAGACACAAGCACACACACACCCTTTCTACAAATACAATGCCAATAGCAACAGCACCCTTTCACTACTTAAAAACCAAGACCTTCAATCCGTTTAAGATATTAATCATCTCCCGAGTCATGCGAATCAAACATCGACACGATTTTCCGGAATTTTTCCCAACTGAAACACCCATCAACTGTCAGATAGTTTCCAATCGACAGTCAAGCGGGTTTAGTCGTTTTATGGTGAGGCCGTCAGACTGAAAGTGGGGAATAAAGTGGAGAGGGAGGGAGGGTGGCAGAGAGGGTGGGTATGGTAAGGGGAGGGTGTGGGAGAGGGAGGGGAGGGTGGATGGTAAGGGGAGGGTGGGAGAGAGGGGGGAGGGTGGGTATGGTAAGGGAGGGAGGGAGGAGTAAGGGGTGTGGGAGAGGAGGGATGGAAGGGAGAGAGAGAGGGAGGGTGGGTATGGTAAGGGGGGGAGGGATGGAGGGAGTAAGGAAGGGAGAGAGGAGGAGGGGTATGCAGAGAGGACAGAGAGGGTGGGTAAGGGAGGGAGGGAGGGGTGACAGAGAGGGTGGGATGGATGGAAGGGAGCAGAGAGGGTGGTATGGTAAGGGTAGGGTGTGGAAGAGGGATGACAGAGAGGGTGGGTAAGGGGAGGGAGGGAGGGAGGGAGTAAGGGAGGGTGGGAGAGGGAGGGATGGAAGGGAGAGAGAGTAAGGGAGGGTGGGGAGAGGGAGGGATGGAGGGAGTGAGGAAAGGAGAGAGAGGGAGGGTGGGTGTGGGGGGGGAGGGAGGGAGGAAGGGAGGGAGAGTGTGGGAGGGAGGGATGGAGGAGTAAGGGAGGGTGTGGGAGAGAGAGGGATGGAGGGAGTGAGGAAGGGAAGAGAGAGGGAGGGTGGTGTGGTGGGGGAGGGTGGGGAGGAGGAAGGGAGGAGAGTGTGGAGAGGGAGGGATGGAGTGAGGGGAGGGTGTGGGAGAGAGAGGTGGAGGGAGTGAGGTGGGTGTGGTGGAGGGAGTGAGGGAGGTTGGGTGTGATGGGAGGGAGAGAGGGAAGGGAGGAAGGAGGGAGAAAAAGAAATTGGAGAAAGATGTAGGTAATGAGATGGATAGAAGGGGAAAACGAAAAACAATAACAATGATGATGATGAAGATGAAGGTGAGGATGATGAGGATAATAATAACTACATTATTGAACTAATAATGATGATAATAATAATAATAATAATAATAACAAAGAGGAAACAGGAGAAAAAGAGAGATGAGAGATGAAAAGTAAATGATGTGAGGGAAAAAATAGTAAAAAATATATATATAAACAGTCCAAAAAAAAAAAATACGAAGGCCAGGAGAGAACGGGAGCGAAATAGAGAAAGTGGAGAAGAAGAATGATTATTTACCCACATATTTGAGACCGAGACGCGCAGGTAACACATCAATACCTGCGGGCTTGGTGGTGAGTTTGCCTTTCCTCTTTTTCTAACCGATAACCACAGCCTTCACGGATTATTTTAGTCATAACAATAACAAATGAATTAATGAATATCTTTGGTGTCTATTTCGTATTTTTATCATTATCATTATTATAATTATAATTATAATGATGCTCATAATCATCATCATTATTATCATTATCATTACAATCATCATCCTTATTTTTACTACTATTATTATTCGCTTTATTTGGACACTATATTCACTTCTACATCTCTTCATCTTCATCTCCTTCATCTTTCACCTTTTCCATTATCTCTCCCTCTCCCAGCACCCCCTATCCTCTCCCTTCTATCTATTTATCTGTCTATTTACAGGTCTGTCATTCTTTTTTAACTATTCATTAACCTGTCTGTCTCTCTATCATTCTGCCTGCCTACCTGCTTATTCATTTACCTTTTTATTTATCTACCTACCTACCTACCTACCTATCTATTTATCTATCTATCTATCTATCTATCTATCTATCTATCTATCTATCTATCTATCTATCTATCTATCTATCTATCTATCTATCTATCTATCTCTATCTATCTACCTACCTACCTACCTACCTACTATCTGTCTACTACCTATCTACTTATCTATCTACTCATCAACCTATCTATCTATCTGCATCGCGCGCAGCATCCGGCGCAAGCATGACGTAGCGGACTCTGCTGCAACATGAGCATTAATTAAATGTATATTTACGGTGCAAACGCGACGCGGCCCAACCAACACATGAATTTCCAAAAAGCACGTCGATTAATATGACTAAATAAAAAAATAACGTTACATTCAGTTAATCATTGGGCGGGAAACCTTTGAACAGATACTGGTGGCAATTACGGTCGTATTAAATGAGTAATTGTCATCCAGATTTGCCGTAATTAATCATCTGATATGTCAGGATAGTTAGTTTTTTTTTTTCCTTTGCGGCAATCAAGGTAATGAAGGGAAAGGAGGAGGGAGGGAGAGGCTCGACCCGGATACGCAGCGCATACAAAGGCGACTGCATGTGCTAATAACCGCAAGCACAAATACACACGTGCGCATGGAAACACACATACGTACAAATACACGTACGAACACATATAGAAACACACACACACACACACACACACACACACACACACACACACACACACACACACACACACACACACAACACACAACACACACACACACATAGCACACACACACACTAACAACAACACAAACAAATAAACACACACACACACACACAAACAAACAAATAAACACACACACACACAAACACAACACACACACACACACACACACAACACACATGCATATACAACGCATCCCCCTTCCCTCCACACATAAAACGTACACACAATACACACGCACAAACCGATGATTAATGACAAGAGCAAACAAATGGTGCAGCGAGAAGGGAGACGATTAGGTGGAAGGGGAGAGGTAATGACACCAACGCCATCTTGGGGACGATCATTGCACTATGGCCCGGGGAGAGAGAGAGAGAGAGAGAGAGAGAGAGGAAAATGGAGGGAGGATAATGGGAGGATAATGGAATGAGGGGTAGAGCGGGGGGGGGGGGGTGCGAAGGAGGGAAGGATGGCTAGAGGAACGGAGGAAAGGAGGAGGGGAAGAAAGAAAGAGAAGAATGGGAGGGAGGAAACGGGAAGGGAAGAATAGACAGAGGGAGAGAAGAAAGGGAGGGAGGAAACGGGAAGGGAAGAACAGGCAGAGGGAGAGAGGGAAGGAGAGAGAGAGGAAGGAGGGAGGGAGGAGTAGGTAGGAAAGCAAGGAATGGGGAGGAGTGAGGAAAGGAGGTAAAGTGGCGGGGAGAAAGGGAGGTAGGGAGGGCTGGAGTGGCGACATCGTTATCATCATCATCGTCCTTGCGGAGGAGCAAGAAGATGAGGGTATAGAAGGAAGATCATGAGAATGGTGGTACCGATAGCCTCTTCTCTCTGCAGGGAAGGGAGTGAGGGAGGGAGGAGGGAGGGAGAGAGAGAGAGAGAGAGAGAGAGAGAGGAGAGAGAGAGAGAGAGAGAGAAGAGAGAGAGAGAGAGGGAGGGAGGGAGGGGAGGGAGAGGAGGGAGAGAGAGAGAGAGAGAGAGAGAGAGAGAGAGAGAGAGAGAGAAGAGAGAGAGAGAGAGAAAGAAAGAAAGAAAGAAAGAAAAGAAGAAAGAAAGAAAGAAAGAAAGAGAGAGAGAAGAGAGAAAAGAAAGAATCAATATTTAATACACACGATCAATCCAACTGATTAAACAGAGAGGTCTCTGATAACTTATTAAGTTAAGTGTAAATAATATACAGGAAATATCAATCTATCTAATCTAATCACTACAGATAACTCAATTCAACTACACACGGTATATTTCTCACGTCATTTACCTGTTACAACGAAAAGCAAATCTGACATCTATGTAACCTTGTAAAATGCACATGATAATCTTCCAAGCCATGTATTCTGTTTACATAGCACTTTGACATCATCCATTCTGAATGCAAAGTTAACCGACTCCAACTTGGCACATTTCCTGTCTGTCTGAGCGTCTGTCCACCTGTCTGTCAGTCTTCAAAGGAGGAGTGAGGCTTTAATATTTCTACAGCATAAGGTTCCTCTATGAAATGCAGAAATAAAGGTCTTTATTACTTGTTTCCGTTATTTTCTATTTAGAGCGAGATGGGGGAGTGTTCTAAGCTCTAGACAAAGTGTGTGTGAGGAGTGAGTGAGTGAGTGAGTGAGAGAGATAAGAGAGAGAGAGAGAGAGAGAGAGAGAGAGAGAGAGAGAGAGAGAGAGAGAGAATTTTTTCTTCTCAACAACAGACTGTAATTCGAACATAGTTTTCTTTCGAAAACTCTTGCATAAAACTTTCGACGCAGCTTCGAAAAAAATTGTAGATTATCAATAACACACAAGTGCGAAGCGAGATAAAACGTAGCTTAGTAAGCCACTTTTCTGAACAAAAGTTTATTCGTGCATTAGGAAAACTAACAACACGAGTCTGGCGTACCCTTCCCTTTGTTAAAGCAGGCTATATATACACGCACACACATATCTACATGCCGATATTTCTATAACTGTATCTCCCCACTCACTCACTCACTCACTCACTCACCTACACTCAGTCACTCACTCACTCACTGACTCACTCACTCACTCACTCACTCACTCACTCACTCACTCACTCATTCTCCTCACTCAATCACTCACTCACTCTGTCTCTCTCTCTCTCTTTCCCTCTTCTTCTTTCATAACGTTCATCTATTACCCATAACTAATATTTCCGTCCCTTTCTTCCTTCTCCCCAAAAGCCCTCGTTCTCTCCTCTTCTTCCCATCCCTCTCTCTGGTTCCTTTCATTTTAATTACTTCTATCTACCCCTCTTCCTCGGCGCTGTTGTCTGTATCTTCTTTTGTATCTTCTCCCTTGTGGTCCAGGTATTACATTTCTATTTTGTTATTGCGCTTCCTTTATTTGCTTTCAGCGTATATCCTTCCGTGCTTCATTTCTATATATATCGTCTAGTTCTTTGTAATCTACGTCTTTCCTTTCTCTCCTTTCTTTCATTGTTTTTTCCTTCTCTGCTTTTCCCTTTCTCTCTCCTGCTTGAGTTTGGCTTTTTCCCCTTTTTTCTCTTCTCTCTTTCTCTTGTCTGTGTTCAAGTTATTCTTTTATCTGTTTTTCCGGCTTCTTTACTGCTGCTTGTCTTTTTCTTTTCTGATTCTGTTCCTTTCTTTTGCTTGTTTTTTTTAATTCTCTTCCTGCTCTCCCCTTTTTCTTTGGGTTGTCCTTACGTCTTTTTTTGTCTCTGCTTCCCTTTTACATTCTCTTGTGTTTAGCTTGTTTTCTCTCGTACCCTGTCTGTTATTTTTTTTCTCTCTCTCTTTTGTTTATGTTTACGCCCTTTTCTTCTCTGCCTCTCTCTCCCTTTCTTTCACTTGCATTTAACTTTTCTGTTTCCTCTTATTTCTTTGTGTGTGCATGTATGCTTTCCTTTTCTGCTTCTCCCTTTTGTCTGATCATAATTTTTCATTGCTTCTTTTCACCTCTATATCATTTTTAACTATTTTATATATTTTTATTTATCTCTTATTCTCTTTGTGCGTTTTTCTTCCGTTCATCTTTCTTGCTTATGCTTGCGTTTTCCATCTTTTCTGTTTCTCGTCCTTACTTTTTTTTTTTACTCACGTCCCTAGCTTCCTTTTCTTTTCCTTTTCTGTCATTTTGTTTTGTTTGAATTTATGCTGTTTTCTTTTCTTTTTTGCTTCTATCTTTCTTTTGCAAATTTCCATCTTTATCAAAGTCCCTTTCTTTTGTTTGTGTTTTTATGTATTTTTCTTCTCTGCTTCTTTTATTTCCTTTCACTTGCGTTTGTATCTTTTTCTTAAGTGCTTCTTTTTTTAGTTCGTGTTAGTCTATATGGGTTTATTTATTTATTAATCATTTATTTATTTATTTTTGCCTCTCCCTTCTTTTTTTCTCCTCAGTTTATCTCTAATCCTTTTACCACTGTCTTTCCGCTTTATTTCGCGTTCTTTATTTTCTGATTCTCTCGTTCTTCTCTTAATTCGTATATGACCTATCTCCTTTCTGCTCATCTCCTTCCTTTTGCAGGGTTTACGTCCATTTTGTCTTTCCTGCTTTTCTGTGTCTTTAGCTTGTCTTTTCATCTTTTTTCCTCTCTCCTCTCTCTCTTCCCTTTGCTTGTGTCCAGTTTCCATGGTCTCTCTTTTGTCCGGTTCTTTACAAATCTCTTTATATCTCTCACTTTCTTATAATCCTCTCATCCGTCATTCTCTCTTTCTCTCTTCTTATTTACACTTCCATCCTTTAAAGCCTCCGTTGTTCTCAGTCATGTTATCTTTCCTTCGCTTTCTCCCTTCTCCCTCCCTTTAACCAATTCTTCTCATCCACTTCATCATCATTTTTATTCTTGTTGTTTTCTTTGTCTTTGTTTATTTTTAAAATCATTTTCCACTTCAAATATTTAATTTCAATCTTATTCCCTTTACTCCTCCAGTTACGATTCGCATAATCCTTATTATTGTTCCTCCTCTTCCCTTTTCTTTTCCGTCTTACCTCTTCGTATTCCTTCTTGATTTTTTCTTCTTCTTCTTCTTCTTCTTCTTCTTCTTCTTCTTCTTCTTCTTCTTCTTCTTCTTCTTCTTCTTCTTCTTCTTCCTCCTCTTCTTCTTCCTCCTCCTCTTCTTCTTCTTCCGCTTCTCCTCTACCTCCTCCTCCCCCAACTCCCATTTTTTACTAATCAGCAATCCTCTTTTCCATACTCTTCCCCTTTTCCCTTAACCTCCTCCTCACTCTTCCTTCTCTCCTCTTCCTCCTCCTCCTCTTCTTCTTCTTCTTCCGCTTCTCCTCTACCTCCTCCTCCCCCAACTTCCTTTTTTGCTAATCAGCAACCCTCTTTTCCTAATTCTTCCCCTTTTCCCTTAACCTCCTCCTCACTCTTCCTTCTCTCCTCTTCCTCTTCCTCCTCCTCCTCCTCTTCCTCTTCTTCTTCTTCTTCCGCTTCTCCTCCTCCTCCTCCTCTCCCAACCTCCTTTTTTGCTAATCTGCAACCCTCTTTTCCCTACTCTTCCCCTTTCCCCTTAACCTCCACCTCACTCTTCCTTCTCTCCTCCTCCTCCTCCTCTTCCTCTTCTACTTCCGCTTCTCCTCCTCTTCCTCCCCCAACCTCCTTTTTTACTAATCAGCAACCTTCTTTTCCTTATTCTTCCCCTTTTCCCTTAACCTCCTCCTCACTCTTCCTTCTCTCCTCCTCCTCCTCCTCCTCCTCGACAGAGCTAACTCTTCTAACCAATCTAATTCCCAGATAAGTGGATAAAATGTCCTCCGCTCCGCCAGGGTCGCGCAAGGGCAAGAAGTGCTCGTTTCTCCGGCTTTCTTCCTCTCGTTTTTTTTCCTCGTTTAATTCCTCGTTTCATCTCCTGGCCATCAGCGTCACTGACTCCATGCTTCTAATCCTCCTTCAGCTAAGTCTCCATTACTAGGATTTCCTTATCTTACCTAACCTTGTCTCCTTTCCTACGCTTCCCTTCTTGGCGTGGTTCCCTTCTTACACTTTCCTCTTTCCCTTGTCTCCCTTTCTATGGCTCCCTTCTTGCCTTACCCTGTCTCCCTATCTATGTCCGACTCCCTCGCCTTGCCTTCTTGCACTTCTCCCCTTGTGTTACCATGCCTATCTTCCTCAATCTTCCTAATTTTGTCTCCCTCCCTACCTCACTTTGTCCCGCTTGCTCCTCCATTCACCCCACTTATTTTTACCTTACCTTGTGTCCCTTCCTACACCTTCCCTTATCTTTCCCTACCCTTTGTCCCTTCCTACACCTTCCCTTATCTTTCCTTACCTTGTGTCCCTTCCTACACCTTCCCCTTATCTTTCCTTACCTTGTGTCCCTTCCTACACCTTCCCCTTATCCTACCTTAGCTTGTGTCCCTTCCTACATCTTCCCCTTATCTTTCCCTACCTTGTGTCCCTTCCTACACCTTCCCCTTATCTTTCCTTACCTTGTGTCCCTTCCTACACCTTCCCCTTATCTTTCCTTACCTTGTGTCCCTTCCTACACCTTCCCCTTATCTTACATTACTTTATCGCCCTTCCTAATCCCCCCCTTACCTTCCTTCACCTTACCTTGCCCCCTTTCCTCTCCCTATCCCCCCGCGCCGTCTTGTCTTTTAAGCATGATATATGGAGGGGGATAATCCCTATGTTCATCCTGGAAATTTCTTCAATAAGCTCCCATTTTTCATCTCTCATTCTCTTCCTTATTCAAATTTGCTCTTATTTTTTTCCTTCTCATTCCTTTCCTATCTCTATATAATTATATTCATAATGATGATACTTATGACTGTTATAATTATAATCATAACAATAATCACAATCATATTTACAATAATCATTATCACTACTGCTATTATCAATAATAGTATTATCTTCACTATTACTGTTATTATTGTCGTTTTTATCATTCACTATTACTGGTCGTTTTATTATCATTATCATTATTGTTATCATGGTCATTATTATCATCGTCATCACCATTATCATGATCATTAACATTACCACTGTTGCTATCATCATCATTATCATATTTGTTATTGTTATCATTACTATCATTATTATTGTTATAACCACTGCTGTTTTGTTGTTAACAACGTTATTATCATTGTTGTTACTATTACTACTTCTAGTAAGAAAACAATATTCATGATGATAACAATGATGATAATGACAACAACAACAATAATAATGCAGTACCAGCATACGTAGAAGTAGTAGTGATGATATCTATAATGATAACAACACAATGATAACAGTAACCGTAAAAGAAGTAGTAGTAGTAGCAAAAGCAATTGCAGTAGAAGTGGTAATAGTAATAATAGTAGTAGTAATAGAGAGAGAGAGAGAGAGAGAGAGAGAGAGAGAGAGAGAGAGAGAGAGAGGAGAGAGAGAGGAGAGAGAGAGAGAGAGAGAGAGCAGCAAGCAACAGTAGGAGAGACATAATGGACATACCACCACTCCTCAAGGTTACTCGCATCAAAATTCTGGTCAAACCGAGATGAAAAATATCAAAACCCTATGACACTGACATCAGTCCTGACAGTCCACACCGTCCGCCAAAACGCAGCACGTGACACTGACTTCAACCAACAGCAAGGAATGCTATAAAGAGAGCGCGCCAGGGAAGACGAGAACACCTAAAAGCGATTATTTCACATATAAAAGCCAAAATGCCTCAAGATATTTGTCACGACCAAATCTGGTGTCACTGGCAGACGTAAGAACGACCAATCAAACGGCTTCTTAGGAGGCTTTGGGGTTCTGGACTCGCAGCCAAAGAAGCTTCTCCAACATCCGATTCGTTCAACCTGTGGCTCCACGGTATAAGGGGGTGGGGGGGGGGCGATGTAAACATTTGTAGCACAGTTTATATGAAAAAACGATCAGAAAAATAGGGCGTACTAAGATGATAATAATAATAATATATTTTAAAAAATACATATAATAATAATAATAATAATAATAATAATAATAATAATAATAACAATATGATAATAATAATAAAATAAATAAATAAAAAAATCACATTACTTTCACGCCACAAGATTTTCTTTCTTTCTTGTCTTTTTTTAAAGTTTTATAAGAAAAGATTCTTGGGACAAATCCTTCTACGTAAGCCGAGTCCGAGGAAGTCGCCTAAGACTGCCTCTCTCTGTGAAAGGGACCGTAAAGCCACAGTAAGACATATAAGAAAGGCAGTGTGATGCAACTATGCAGTAGAGGTAGAAGAAGTAGATGTAGTTAGAAGCAGAAGTTCAACAGTAGAAAACGATAGTAATAGTTGTAGTGGTACTAGTAATAATAGTAAACACTGTAGTAATAGTAGTAATGAAAAAACTAATGATAGTCCATAAAAGGATTAGAAAATGCTCCACAAAATCGTCCTAATCACTCGACGACGCGGTGCGTGCAACTCCATGTGCGTGTTGCGTGTGCGTGTGCGTGTGCGTGGCGTGTTGCGTGTGCGTGATTTGTGCGTACGACATTGGCGTAACCGTGTGAGAAATTTTTTTCCAGAACTACATGTTTACACTCGAGAGAAAATCTATATTCACTTCCCTCCGAATCTTAGATATATTTTCTAGAATATTCTGTATCCAAGGAAGAAAATTTTCCGGAACATTTCCAACCAGATCTATGGAAGAAAATTTTCTATGAATATTTCTTTCCAGATCTAACAAAGATAATTTTCTGGAATATTCCCTTCCAGATTCAAGGAAGAATATTTTCTGGGAAAATCTCCTTCTAGATCTAACGGAGAATTTTGTCTTTACAAAAGAAAATAGTTATCACACCTATACCATCAATTTCACCTAAACGCTTTCAACTTCATAACTGATAGAGTACAATCTCTATCATTTCGATACTTTTACCTATATGAAAATATATTCCTTTGCACCCAAATATTTTCATATAAACCTAAAGTATCTTATAAAAAAAGAATCCCCTCACACGTCAATATTATCCCCTTCATTTGCAAGATTATACCCTATGCTATCACTAATAATACCCAAAAGAGAATATTTCCCTTCACAACTAAACATTTTCCCCTACATCTTTAAGAGAGAATATCTTCCTTCAGAAAGTGTACTCCCACTCATACCTGAACATCTTCGCCGAGACAACTCCAGACAACATTAAACATTACCCATAGAACTATACATTTCCTTTAACACGACATTTCCACGAACCCGCGACCGTATTTTATTTATTTATTTATTTTTTTCTTTAACAGAGGCTTTTTTCCCCCGCATTTCCCCCCTACAACTCCGAGAGAAATTCGAAGAGAATCATCATCTCCTCCAGCTTCCTCCAGCGAGAACCTCCCCTCGCACGCAAACGTTCTCAACCGCGCCCGCGAAAGAAAGAAAATTTCCCTCCCGCCACGGAATGAAGCTCGACTCAACCCTCTCCTCACCGCCCGGAGACGCTCGAAAGCCTCGCCTCGACTCGAACCCTCGCCTCACCCCCGGAGAAGCTCGACTCGAACCCTCGCCCACCGCCCGGAGAAGCTCGACTCGAACCCTCGCCTCACCGCCCGGAGAAGCACTCGAACCCTCGCCTCACCGCCCGGAGAAGCTCGACTCGAACCCTCGCCTCACAGAACTCGAACCCTCGCCTCACCGCCCGAGAAGCTCGACTCGAACCCTCGCCTCACCGCCCGGAGAAAACCCTCGACTCGAACCCCCTCGCTCACCGCCCGGAGAAGCTCGACTCGAACCCTCGCCTCACCGCCCGGAGAAGCTCGACTCGACCCTCGACCGCCGGACTCGACTCGAAACCCTCGCCTCACCGCCCGGAGAAGCTCGACTCGAACCCTCGCCTCACGCCCGGAGAAGCTCGACTCGAACCCTCGCCTCACCGCCCGGAGAAGCTCGACTCGAACCCTCGCCTCACCGCCCGGAGAAGCTCGACTCGAACCCTCGCCTCACCGCCGGAGAAGCTCGACTCGAACCCTCGCCTCACCGCCCGGAGAAGCTCGACTCGAACCCTCGCCTCACCGCCCGGAGAAGCTCGACTCGAACCCTCGCCTCACCGCCCGGAGAAGCTCGACTCGAACCCTCGCCTCACCGCCCGGAGAAGCTCGACTCGAACCCTCGAGAAACCGAACCCTCGCCTCACCGCCGGAGAAAGCTCGACTCGAACCCGCCTCAACCGCCCGGAGAAGCTCGACTCGAACCCTCGCCTCACCGCCGGAGAAGCTCGACTTCGCCTCACGCCCGCTCGACTCTCGCCTCACCGCCCGAGAAGCTCGACTCGAACCCTCGCCTCACCGCCCGGAGAAGCTCGACTCGAACCCTCGCCTCAGTCTGTCTTTCACCGCCCGGAGAAGCTCGACTCGAACCCTCGCCTCACCGTCTCGACCGCCTCACCGCCCGGAGAAAGCTCGACTCGAACCCTCGCCTCACCGCCCGGAGAAGCTCGACTCGAACCCTCGCCTCGAGAAGCTCGACTCGAACCCTCTCCTCAGTCTGTCTTTCACCGCCCGGAGAAGCTCAGACTCACGCGGAGACATATCGCCTCGACCCCTAATGCTGTTGGCCGGGAAAGGGAGAGAAAGCGCAACCGGACTCAACTTGGATGGACGGTTTAGTTACATGTGTGGAAGGGGTGGAGGAGGGGATGTGTGTGTGTGTGTGTGTGTGTGTGTGTGTGTGTGTTGTGTGTGTGTGTGTGTGTGTGTGTGGTGTGTGTGTGTGTGTGTGTGTGTGTGTGTGTGTGTGTGTGCGTGTGCGTGTGTGCGTGTGCGTGTGCGTGTGCGTGTGCGTGTGCGTGTGCGTGTGTAGGTGCGCGCATGCCTGTCAGTGTGCAAACCCAGATATAAAGCTATTTACTACACATCCGCAAGTCGAAAGGCCTTCTCAAATGCAAACCCATTACCGAACAAGTGAACAAGCTTCAGCCACCACGAGTGTGTTTACCGATCTACGCGACGCAAGGAAGAACCTCTTTGCCACGACCGAATAAGGACGAAAATCAATACCTGAACATGTCCATAATCGGGCTGGAATCGCGTCACATTTCCCTCTTCCTCTGGCACCTACCTGTGGGGGAGAGGCAGAAAAAAATAGAAATAAGTTTTTCTTTAATGTATTTATACGATCGAAAAAAAACAGTGTACAAAGATGTTGAGAAACTTGAAGATATAGAAAATGACTCGAAACGTCGGATTTTTTTGTATTCAGTTCTTACTAAGGCTTTGTTCCATCATCTTATTGAAATATCATCAAAGTACAAGAGAAAGATTAGCTGACTTTATTAATCGAGGTTTAATGATACTCTTTGAAGAGTACTGAACTCTGTGATCACTTATAAAAAAGGAGTCTTTAGATGATTATGAAAAAAAGGGGCTGAAAAATATTATCCATTCTAATAAATACAAAGTTAATTAATTCTACTTATCTCTACACCCTAATTTACTTTTCCTTTATCTTCCTTTTCCCTTTATTCCTTTCACCCAAATTCCATTCCACCGATTCGTGTTTCGCGTGTGCCACTTACCGTCAATGGAACTCCAATCCTGGGAAATATTAAACCGAAATCGGCCCAATATACAATGGAATTATCACCCCTATGGGCTCCATGTATCAACGTCAAGACCAGAAGGGCGTAACCTCTAACTGTGTCTAAACGAGACTGCACTTTTAAATCTTCACTTGCAACATCAATATGTAACACTTTGCTTTCCACTGCGGCGCCATCCTGTCTTTTAACTTTGAGTACGTAGATGGTAATTGGGTGTTTCTCTTTTATGTAAACGACCGTGTATAATCGGGGACATACACTGCGCTTACATGCAAACTAACGTAAATACAGACACACACTCATGCCCCCGCGCACGTTTACACACACACACACACACACACACACACACACACACACACACACACACACACACACACACACACACACACACACACACACACACACACACACACACACACAAGCAATACAATTTAGTACAATACCGTAAATCGTAATTTGTTATCGACAGCAGGGACGATATATTTGTGATATCGAATTTCATGCCGGATTCGTTCCAGCTGACACGGAGTGAGGGTAATCTTTTAAATTGTTTCTACTGCTTTCAGTCACATAATTCACGTGATGTACCACAGCGTTACTCATGGCCGGGACAGGTTGAAGGAAAAACACAGCGCGGGTAACAAATCTTCAATTAAAAAATACACACAAAAAGCAAATAAAGATGTAGATGAATAATAGGCAAAACTATCGAATTAAATTACATTTCATGGGACAAATCCATTCAGATCTTTTCTACTGCTTTGGGTGTCTATAAAACTTATTTTGACGCGATCCAAAATGAACAATAATTTAAAGAAAACAGAAAGAAGAGATGGTAATAGTATAATCATTAAGAAAATCTGAAAAGTAGTAAGAATAATGATGCCATTTACGAATACCAGGAATTTCACTCCATTTTTCTTCTTATTTTTCCCAATATTTATTCCTATTCTCAATCAAACACAAATCATTGTATGAATTTAGATATGCCACTTTCATAAAAAAAAAAAAAAAAAAAAAAAAAAAAAAAAAAAAATTAATCCATAGTTAAAACAAATAACTTCATGAACCCTCATCTATACGTCCAAAGAAACAGACAATGAAACCCATCACCTGCCCCCCCCCCTCCTCATTATCTCGCTGAACCCTCGCTCAGGTTCAATACGCAAGCCTACACACTCCTTCCCAGTTAATAGCCAGAAAGAGTGTTCCTTAAGACGCTGCGAAGAAGCCGATACACAGAACGCAGTCAGCCGCACGTGCCTCCATTCAGCCGAGAACGGGGTGTGGTTCTCGCAATACACTCCTGCCTGTGTCCTGATTATACTCTCGCCGGGAATGAAGTAAACTTTCTTTGCTTCCTACTTGAGCATTCATTACTTTCGGTGTACTGGTGGTCTATTCAGCGCAGGAGTAATTTACAGCTGGTGGTGTAGGTCATAGCTCTTTGTAAACTAACTAAAATTTGAGATATTTGTTGTACAGAACAAAATATAGACAATTGAACTATTATCGAACCTTTCACCGATGGTTATGAAATGAGAATATTCAGACAACTGCAAATCTTCTAAAACAAACTTGTGTGTTTGTGTTTGTGTGTGTGAATATCTATCTATACACACAAACAAACAAACAAACAAACACACACACACACAGTTACATCTATATATATATATACATACATATATATATATATAATATATACACACACACACATACATATATATATATAGAAATATATTATATTACACACACATCATATATATATATATATATATATATATATATATATATATATATATATATATATATATATATGTATACATACACACACACACACACACACACACACACACACACACACACACACACACACCACACACACACATATATATATATATATATATATATATATATATATATATATAGTACACATACAGGTATGTATACACTATTGTAAAGGTCAAGTTAGCGTGAAAAGTATTCAAGAAGACTTTCCACATCCATTACCATTCCTCCGTGAGAATTGCCCCACTCTCTGCTGTGTGAAATTGTCTGGTCGAATAAAAGTAATCTACAAAACAGCAAAATTTCTAACCTAAAAATGGTTTGCAATTTCAAGAACCAATTCTTCTCCCGGCCATGACTCGGAATAATCAAGGTACAATACGAACTAAATCATATATAATGGTCTTATTTACTCCAGATATTTGGTTAAGCTGAGCATGCCAGCACGAAGGACACGCAGGATGCTAAACACAGCTGTGGACAATGTTGTTTTTCGAGGGGATTTTTGACACGAACTTAATTAGATAATAACTAAAATTAAAGCCATAAATCACTAAATGCTAATATTACATTCACATAATGGCTGGGAAACACTGAAATACAATTTCTGAATTTTATAATAGGCAAGACAATTTGCATTGAACAGAACCAGATACCTTGCTATACTGTACCGGTTAAATCAACCAAGTAAACAAAATGTTGCAGTGACCGTGCAACATGAAATTAAGTGTCTGCAAGCGCATTATAGTGTAATCTGAGACTTATGATATTTTAAGCAGCACGGGTTTTCATGTAAATACTTGCATCAAGTGAAATACAAGCATGAACGCAATTAATCTTGTAAAAGAGTTCTGTGACATGGTTATCATGGACTGTAATTCCATCATGGCGAAAATACATACAAGCAAAATTATTATTATTCAAATACAGCTTCTCTTAGGATGCAGACTGGAAAATACAGCAAATCTATCTCTCCTTCATTCCTTTCTTCTTCGTCTTCTCGATAACATATAGTATTAATTTACAATAAAGCTCTAAATCAAGTAAAACTTTCTACTTGCCATTAATCATAGTGTTATTTTGTGCTAATTATCATGATCTATTCACCTATTTTTTCGCTTACTTGTCTACCTATAATCTTATCTATTAATGTTTATATATCGATCTACCATTTGTTTATTACTTAATGCGTGTGCCGTGTGTGTGTGTGTGTGTGTGTGTGTGTGTGTGTGAGCTTCATTATGAGTCCAACATCCGGAGAACAGTGGGAGTTGGAGATGAATAAGCTTTACATCCTTGATTAAGTTTGCGACGTATAAGCATTCGGTAGAGAGAGAGAGAGAGAGAGAGAGAGAGAGAGAGAGAGAGAGAGAGAGAGAGAGAGGAGAGAGAGGGAGGGAGGGAGGGAGGGAGGAGAGAGAGAGAGAGAGAGAGAGAGAGAGAGAGAGAGAAGAGAGAGAGAGAGAGAGAGAGAGAGAGAGAGAGAGAGAGAGAGAGAGAGAAGAGAGAGAGAGAGAGAGAGAGAGAGAGAGAGAGAGAGAGAGAGAGAGAGAGAGAGAGAAAGGTCGTGTGTGAGAGGTTACGGGCAATATACATACATAGCCAGTCATATCCAACTTTGATACAGATATGAAAAAAATATATGTAAATAAATATACAATAAGAAATAGACATATATAATTAAATCGCTGATTATGTGCCCAAAGTCCCTGATCAATCATGATTAGAATTCTAACCAAGAACCATAAAACTATATTTCTTTTAGTATAACATCATGTCTTCCTATATTCAACTATATTCTCATCATAATTTTCTTTTTCTTTTCTTGATCACCTCATTCTCCTCTCTTTTCTCTTATCATCACTATTCACCATCACCATTACCATCACTATCTTTACCATTACCAACACCATCATCACCACCTTTACTATCACCATCACCATCTTTACCATCATCACCATTACCATCATCACCATTTTTACTATCACCATTACCATCATCATCATCACCACCTTTACCATCACCATCATCACATTACCATCACCATCTTTACCATCATCACCATTTTTACTATCATTTCATCATCATCATCACCACCTTTACCATTACCATCACCTTATTCGTTGCCTCCATCATCAGCGTCTCCTCCGACGTTAGGCATTAAGCGAAAATGGTTTAATTCAAAGAACCATTTCACATTTCACATAAATGATTCATTATTATCATCGTCATCATCATCATCATTATCATTATTTTCTTACATGCAGACTACTGGTGTTAGCTTTGTAAATCTTGGCATCGAGTAGCAGGATTTGATAATAGCTTGGATATTAGTGTCATTAGAATTAATTAATGACGTTACCCTTATAAGGCGAATTCAACTAATTGGAATCACATCCTCGGTGATGGGGTTAATCATCTTATTAATGATAATATAATGATGTTAACATATGGAACCGTAGCACCAGTTACAGTATCATGAAACTCGTTTCCTTTTCGTTCCCTTAAAAAAAACACTGATCACACACACACACACACACACACACACACACACACACACACACACACACACGCACACACACACACACACACACACACACATACCAAAATAGCAAACGCGTGCGTATACATACATATTTAACACTAATACCATGCCATGAATAAACTAAATCCCCATCGTAAAACTCTAACATGCTTAAACCCATGAAGCACCGTATAATCAGCAGAGACAAGCACGATGTATGTTTAACCTAAAAAAAACCCTGTTGTATCCCGTACAATTTCAGACAAGGATCTGGCAGTGACAGGAAGAGATACATATTTCACCGAGCGGAAGTAACATTTACATAAAAAACGAAGAGCTTTCAGTTCTTATCCATTCTTCAGTGTGTTCGCGTCTCTCTTCTTCGTCCATTTTTCATTTTTTTTCCTGGCGTATTTTCGTCCATTCATGAAAATGTTCTGAACGTAAATGAAAGGGACTGCACTTCAAGATCTGGATCATCTTCATTCTGATAAGTGAAATGAACACCTCGTTTGTGAGGCTGATCTACTTTCCATTCTTTTGCCTCCTAATCTGCGTGTGTATCGTATTGTACAATATTATACATCTGCATATAGGTTTGTCTATATATATATATATATATATATATATATATATAATATATATATATATATATATATATATGTATGTGTGTGTGTGTGTGTGTGTGTGTGTGTGTGTGTGTGTGTGTGTGTGTGTGTGTGTGTGTGTGTGTGTGTGCGTGTGTGTGATGTGGTGTGATGTGATGTGGTGTGATGTGATAGTGCGAGTGTGTGTGTGAATGTGTGTGTGTGAGTGTGAGAGAGAGTGTGTGAGTGTGATTATACGCGCGCGCGT
>NW_020870857.1:127500-135000 GCF_003789085.1 Penaeus vannamei
TTGTTTCTGTCCATCTCTCTCCCTCCCTGTTTTTTCTTTTTTCCTCCGCTCTCTTACATCTTTCTTTTTCTTTTTCTGTTTATCTCTTTCTAGCAGACATAACAGTTGTAAGAAAATGTGAGGGATAGAGCAAAAAAGTATTCTATATATATGCCAACTTTTCTTCACGTAACATACGTCTCTCTCTCTCTCTCTCTCTCTCTCTCTCTCTCTCTCTCTCTCTCTCTCTCTCTCTCTCTCTCTCTCTCTCTCTCTCTCTCTCTCTCTCTCTCTCTCTCTGACGAAAGAAATGCACACACACACACACACACACAACACACACACACATACACACACACACACACACACACAACACAAAAAAAAAAAAATATATATATTATATATATATATATATATATATATATATATATATATATATATATATATATATATATATATATATATATATATACACTGTGCACATGTATCACTCCGAACCTGCCTTCAGGTAGACAATAAATAAAAAACAATAAATACCACATAAACGCATTTTACGACGTAATTCCATAATGGCCACAGAAGCTGAACGCAAAACCCAACCCGAAAATAACAATGCAGTAATAATACCTGCTTAAAGATGCTTTCCACATTACGTCTTGCAGTCTCTCTCGGGGCTCGAGAGTACGGGCTAAGACAATAGCGCGAAGGAAAGTACTTCATGCCTTGTTCGTCGTCGTGAACCCATTAAGCATTGGGGTTCGAGTCCATTTTCTGGCTTCCGATGGCATTCTTCTCCGGCAGTTCACTTAAGAAAGAACATTTACATTTTTCTGTCGTCTCCTTCTTTCTTTCCAGTCTTTACTTACTTTTTTCTCTCATATCTTCCATTCTTAATATTACAAGCTAGTTTGACTATTAATGTGCCTGTAGATTGATTTTTACGTCTATTTTGGAATGTATAATTGCAATCGCGTGTTGAGTCTAGCAAGGCTTTACTCAGCGTCTGAATTACTCAAGTGGGATATGAAGAAAATTCATGAATAATGACAATAATGAGGCTAATTTATGGTCTGGAGAAGGATCGAAATCTTGAAATTCATTTGACATTTTGTTTTACTCATTTCTCATTTGTAAAAACACCCCAAACGAAAAGATTTTTCCAATATTTTCCCATGAAACTTATCACAATACTCAGGCACGTTGTCATGAATTCGCTGGGCACGCGCCGTTCTGATTAAATTCTGTTCTAAATCTATAAATCAGGTTAGATTGCAGGTTGCATACTAATGTTAGTAATAATATTCATATGTAGTTGGTGGTGGTGGTGGTGGTGGTGGCGGTGGTTTTTGTTGTTAAAACTTGGCAGTAATGGTACCATTATGTTTATTAATGTTATCATATTTATCATCATTGTTGTTATTTGTCGTTGGTTGTTGTTATCATGATTGTTGTTGTTGAGTTAGATGTTGCTGTTATTGGTTTTGATATCGTTTTAATACAATTTTCATTCTCATTACTGTTGCTATTATTATTGATATTATTATCATTGCTGTTGTACTGTTATTCTTGAGGTCCTTATTATTACTAGTACCATTAATATCATCCTATAATCATCATCCAACACTAAATAATCGTCATCGTCATTATCATTCTTATGAGACGATACCATTACCACCATCCTCATCTCTCTTTCAATTTATATTCAACTACAATGACTGATTGTCATTATCATTATTAGTATCCTTATTATGTTTTTATCCATTCAAATGAAGCGTAATAAGCTAATGCAATATTTGATCCTAAAGCAGAATTCCGAAATCAGAGCATGAACATAGTACCTTTTTGAAAGTTGGTATAATGCACTACTGCACTGATATGATGAATAACTTACCCTCTCCGACCACTAAATGGAGTGTGCAATTGGGATCTATCAAGCTTCCATAGACATTACCTATCTACTCATACTTGAGTAAGGATAGCGAAGTTTTACACACACTCCCCGTGGTCACACTCGAGAAAAATTGGGAGAGCAGTTCAAATCCGAAGTCAGAAGTACTGAGGTGTATTTATGAAAGTACTTCTGAACTGCTCCATCAATTTCTACCTAGTGTCCACGGGGAGTGTGTGTAAAACTTCGGTATCCTTACTCAAGTATGTGTAGATGTTATGTCTATGGAAGCTACATAGCTCCTAGTTGCACACTCCTTTTAGTGGGTCGTATAGCTCTTGCAGTTACTTGGCTGCAAAGACCCAGGTTCGAATCCTGGTTGGAAAGGGTGTTATTCATTCATAGTACTTTTTTATCTGTTTAAAACTAACCCCCCCCCCACTATAAGAAATGTAGATTTCCAGAAACACACGCTTTTACATGTAACCCCGTGAGCACTTTCACAAAAGGCCTATATCCTCCCGAATTAGAAAAAAAAAATCGATACACAATTGGAAGATGGAACAAACGGCAATGAGAAAATAATGAAAAAAATGTTATAGTGATGTGATGATGACTATGGTGATGACGATGATAATGATAGTAATCATGACCATGATAAACTAAGGTGGCAATGATAATGAAAATAACACTATATAATAACAATAGTATTATACCTCCTGTTCTTCAAAATGGCCGCCAGTCCTTCCCTCTCAGCCGCGCTCACGCCACCATATATTACTTAACTTACTTAGCGCTGCATTAACTCATTCAGCCACGTCATCATGCGTCTTACTGCAACCGAGTTCCTTCCATTCCACAAAGAGAAATGGTCTTAAGGCCTGATGACTGGGTTCCTATTAGGCAACAAAAGACCAGATCGAAGGCGAAAATTTATCCAAGCAACTACAGCATGTCCTCCCCTTGTTTACATTTTCTCGATGACTTCTCTTCCGTGAGCCTTGCATAGACAGATATGCTCTGAGGTGCTATTCCACATGTAGTTGTAAAAGCAACTATTGTGAAACTATGTTGTGGATTCTTTCCGCAAACGCCCTAGCTTCTGCACTTTTTTCATTTACGAGTTCCTGGTTATGTTGAGATCCATTGATATGAAGTCTAGGGTTCGAAGATTCGGACATCGTACGGTAATCAGGTCGCCTTCAGCCTCACCTGAGTTAGCCGTTTCATAGACTAATATCTCAACTTCCAATAATTAGATAGTTCAATCTACTGCAACTGTAAATTTCATGTGGCGTTTCTGCTGCAACTCGCAATTTCTCAAGACAAATAAATTTATCAAGACAAATAACTGAGACTACACATGTAGTATACATAAAATCGTCATTAACAAAATGACTGATCTCATATTTCAATCATCGCTATCTGTGTCAATTATTGTGTAATTGTCTCTATATCCTTTTTTAGAAATTATATGTAGCATCATGTCGTCTTCAAGGAACATCTACATCTGTCATGAGATCTTTTGCGAAGATGAAAGTAAACACAATATCCCATGAGAAGGCTTTTGTACTCGGGCATTGTTCTTGGCAAAGGTCAGTGACCCTGACCTTGTGTTCTGCGATGAGCACTGAGAAGGACGTCTAAACATCTTCCCCTGTATGTACTGAACCGTACTAATGGCCAGTGACAGTTTGCTAACTTTAAATCAGAATCACTTGCTTTGTTTTGGTACATGCTATCATCAGAGGTTCCCTACACCAATAATGGTAATAATACTAACATGATTTACAAGTCATCACTAACATGAATACGGTATTGCATTCACATTACAGCCGTTTTAAGGACATATGAGAGGAAATGTTAAGCAACATGTTACACTTTCCTCTTCTATTAAACTCGCTGCTCATTAGTACAGGCAGCGATGATTTGTAATAATGTGTCAACTGAACCATCGAATGGACCAATCAGTAAACGTATTCTTTTGTTTCTTTTTTTTTCGTTTTTTTTTTTTCATTTGCGCTCTATCTGGGACGTCACGCTCCAAAGGGCATAACAATTCCCGTCATTATAGAGCCTGTAATTAAAGGTCATATTGCTGCGCCTCCCTTTGTCTGACTGGAAGGAATAATGATGATAATTTTGCTTGCATTGCAAATACTAATTACAGCGTTGAAAGATATTGTCAATATATGACTATGATTTTCAATGCCATTGCTATTGGTACTAGTGCCAGTGTTCTCATTTCGTTATCATTATTACTACAATTGCGCCTGTCTTTATTATCATAATGTTAAAATATACATACATTCATCATTAATTCCCTAATAACCATTATTTTCATAGTAATTAGTCTCTCTGATATAGGTATATTTACCATTAATGGCTGTTTACTTTCATTAGTATCATATCGCGGCCATATTTCAATTATTTGAAATAAATACCTGTTCACTCATCTATTCACAAACCTATTTTCAATGAACGTGATTAGAATTTCTTTACACCTACAATCGTAGGGAATGGAGAGAGATAGAAAGGTGAAGAAAAGAAAATAATGAGAACAAAATAGAAGGAAAGCAGAGAGGTATTCGCTGTATCTAAATTATTCACGTAAGAAAGTGAAGAAGAGAAATATAATGAGAACAAAATAGAAGGAAAGCAGAGAGGTATTCGCCGTTCCTAAATCATTCACGTAAGAAAGGTGACGAAGAGAAAATAATGAGAAAAATAGAAGGAATGCAGAGAGATAGTCGCCGTTCCTAAATCAACGTAAGAAAGGTGAAGAAGAGAAATTAATGAGAACAAAATAGAAGGAAAGCAGAGAGGTATTCGCCGTTCCTAAATTATTCACGTAAGGAAGGTGAAGAAGAGAAAATAATAAGAACAAGAAGGAAAGCAGAGAGGTATCGCCGGTAAGAAAGGTGATTGAGAACAAAACAGAAGGAAAGCAGAGAGGTATTCGCCGTTCCTAAATCATTCACGTAAGAAAGGTGAAGAAAAGAAATGAGAACAAAATAGAAGGAAAGCAGAGAGGTATTCGCCTAAATCATTCACGTAAGAAAGGTGAAGAAAAGGAAAAGGCAGAGAGGTATTCGCCGTTCCTAAATTCACGTAAGAAAGGTGAAGAAAAGAAATAATGAGAACAAAATAGAAGGAAAGCAGAGAGGTATTCGCCGTTCCTGAATCATTCACGTAAGAAAGGTGAAGAAAAGAAAATAATGAGAACAAAACAGAAGGAAAGCAGAGAGGTATTCGCCGTTCTAAATTATCACGTAAGAAAGGTGAAGAAGAGAAAATAATGAGAACAAAACAGAAGGAAAGCAGAGAGGTATTCGCCGTTCCTAAATTATTCACGTAAGAAAGGTGATAATAATGAGAACAAAATAGAAGGAAAGCAGAGAGGTATTCGCCGTTCCTAAATCACTCACGTAAGAAAGGTGAAGAAGAGAAAATAATAATGAGAACAAAATAGAAGGAAAGCAGAGAGGTATTCGCCGTTCCTGAATCACTCACGTAAGAAAGGTGAAGAAGAGAAAAATAATGAGAAACCAAATAGATTACCCTATTCATGACATTACTGTTGGGATTCACTGATTCACGGAATATTAATGACACATTGCTGAGCCATCCATTGCGCCAAGGTACGAAGGCATTAACCATTACCATTAAACAGGGAATCATTATCAGCGGCGCCAGATTACATCTACGTGAAAATTTAGGTTAATCGTTCGTTGCGGGTCATTTTTTCCCTCCCCTCTCCCACACACACTCTCTCTCTCTCTCTCTCTCTCTCTCTCTCTCTCTCTCTCTCTCTCTCTCTCTCTTCTCTCTCTCTCTCTCTCTCTCTCTCTCTCGCTCTCTCTTTCTCTCTCTTCTCTCTCTCTCTCTCTCCTCTTTCTCTTTCTCTCTCTCCTCTCTCTTTCTCTCTCTCTTTCTCTCTTTCTCATCTCTCTTCTCTCTCTCTTCTCTCTTTCTCTCTCTCTCTTCTCTTTCTCTTCTTTCTCTCTTCTCTCATCTTTCTATCTTCTCTCTCTCTCTCTGTTTCATCAAGATTTCTTTTTTCCTTCATCCCACCATCAGAGATTTTTGCACAAAGCCTCCGAAATCAATGGATAAATGGACAGATAGAATGATGAATAGATGAAAAAAAAAAAAAAAGATCCAAGGGCACATTGACAAAAGTTTTATCTTTTTATCTTTCCATGTTTGCCTACGAATGATTTTCCTGAATAGATTAATTAAACCGGCATCAAAAGAAAAAAAAAAACTATATGAAAAAAGTAATAATTTTTTCTTCATGTATATTTGCTTAATTCGTCCTGGTTATACAAAAACCTAACCCTGGCAATTATCTAAAATAATGAATAAGGGAATAAATTAAATCAGATTTTGAAGGAAAACAAACTTGCACGGTCCTTTTTCATGTAAATTTGATATACACACAAGCCCCGCCCCCTACATATGCAATCACTCTTCACTCTCAGACTTTCTACCTTCAATAAATCTATGTCAACATTCCTAGTCTACTTCTGCATCATCTAAAACTAAGTAAATACATAATAAAACCTGGCATTTCATAACGCCTTCAAAAACTACTGATTATGGTATCATACTTCATGATCACACGTTTTAATGACTGTTTCCTTGCAAGGTCAAGGAATATAACATGCACACGGACTGCCACTAATATATAAACTCAAGAAATAAAACAAGAGAAGTAAAGTAATGCATGAGACTATAATTATAAAATTAACTACAATATTCATAATATCAATGAAGATGATAATAATAAATAGTTACAAATGGCAATGTTATAAAAAGATAAAGCTTGCTGTCACTCATTCATCATTTGTGCTGTAAACCGTCCAATAACAGAATAACAAAATAATAACAAAATAACAAAAAATAATAACAGAATAACAAAAATAAAATAATAAAAAATAACAAAAAAAATAACAGAATAACAAAATAATAACAAAATCAGTGATTTCATAACTTGACAAAAACGACTGTAGTCAGGGATTATCAAAGCAAGTCTAGCGTCCTTGACAATATAAATTATCGTGATAATTACAACAATATTGCAAATGATAATAAATTATATTGATAATAATGGTAGTAATAAATATGATAATGTTGATAATAACAATATCAATAATGATAATGATAAGTAACAATAACAAAAACTAATACTTATTATAATATCAATACTAATACTAATACTAACACTATGACTGGTACTACTAAATATAATGATAATAATAATGATAATGATGGTGATTTTAATGATGTTGATTAATGATTGATGATAATGATAATGGTAATGGCAATGTTAACAGTAGTAATAATAGTAATGATAAGATAAATAGTAATAATAATAGTAGTAGTAGTACTAGTAGCAGTAATAGTAACAATAATAATAATAATAATAACAAAAGCTATAGTAACAACAACAACTTTAGTAAATAAACATCTATCTTCTACACACTGTAGTAACAACAACAACTTTAGTAAATGCTGTTATCTATCGGTGTACATGTGGGGTAATAATCAATCTGAAGCAACTTTTACTTAAAGATGAATAGAACACAAATGAAACCTTTACACACAAAAAGAGTGACGATAAAAAGGGA
>NW_020870858.1:12651-17651 GCF_003789085.1 Penaeus vannamei
GTAAGAAATTAGTGTTGTACAACATAGATTGCGAAAAGGAAACCGGTTTCTTGTACAACATGAATGGCAGAGAGGAGACAGGTTCTTTGCACAACATGAATGCCAAGAAGGAATGAGATTCCTTGCACAACATGGATGGCAGGAAGAAAAGCAGTTTCTTGTGCAACATGAATGGCAGGTTCCTTGCACATCATGGAAAGCAGAAAGAACGGAAGTTCCTCGTGCAGCATGAATGGCAGGAAGAAGAGCTGTTCCATGTGCTACTTGCGCAGCAGAGTGCCCGGGATGGATAATAGGCCTAAGGAGTAACCACCTGTGAGTCGGCTTTTGCTCCCTCCCATTCCTTTAGAGTGAGAGTGTGGGTCCGGCGAGGGCTTGGGCCTGCACACTGGCCCGGCTTCTCGCGGTCCATTTCTCCATCTCGCGAGGCCTAAGTGGGCCATTGAGGGGCATCCACCGCGCGAGAGGCCGTGACCCCCGGAGGAGCAGGGGAAGCGAATAGGATATTATGATTGAGTCCAGTTTAGCGTTACCATGGAAACGGCTAATCAGCCGCGACGAGAATAGCGATACCTTTGCTGCTGACGTCATGGGCTCCTTCTCCTTATTTTGAGCGGGCTGGAGTGTCGTGTTGCCAAATTTGCGGGCTGTACTTAGCGTAATTGCGGGTAGATGCATTTGGATGGCGGTGTGAGTGTTGCACTGGGGCGTCAGAGGGGGCTTGCTTACCGTGTTGCTCTATTTATGAAGGGTCCGGTTTCCTGATTTTCCATGTGATGTTACCATTATTGTGGTTATTGTTTCATTTTAATATTCGATTTATATACATATATATTATTTTTGTTATTATTCGGATGTTTCGTAGGTTTTCAGACCTTTTAGTTTGGCAAAATATTCGATGCAGCACAATATGCCTTCCGCATTATTTTGCTAAAATTATTTAATTAAGACAAGTAGATATATAGGTCGATAGGAAAATAAAGATAGATAGTTGAATAGATTGATAAATAAGTAAAGAACCACACGCATGTTCATTTGTTTGTTTATTATCTGTTTATAACGGAAAGAGGAAGGTGAAGGTGCCTGTTTTCAACCAGGTGCAGTTTAATCGTGGGAGACATGAACGCGAAAGCAAATTGCCTCGTTTGTTATTATCGCGATGATTGTTGCTGTTGTTGTCATTGCTATTGTCATTATTATTATTGTTATTATTATTGTTATTGTTGTTATTATATTAAAGAATAATAATAATAATTATTATTATTATTATTATTATTATTATTTATTATTATGATTATGATTGTGATTATTTCTTGCTCACTTTATTTCCTTTAGGCTTGAAGATCGATCTGCCAGATGGTTGTTAAGGGTTGATGGTTGTTACTCGATAATTGGGAAGTTGCCGACGATTCGCTTGTAAGACGTCGACACTGATGTCCTTGAAGGTGAAACGACGAGGATGTTCAGCCAATCATCGCTGCTCTCTCTAGGTCATCTGCGCGCGAGGGAACGAAAAGAAAGAGAATGAAAGAAAGGGAAACGGAAGGAGAACGAGTAGAGAGAGAGAGGCGGGAAGGGGACGAATGGGAGAGGAGTGAAATAGGAGGGGAAGAGGGAGAGAAAGAAGGAATGGGAGTAGAGTGAGAAGAATGGAAAGGGAAGGAAGGGTAGGGGAATAAAGGAGGAGAGATAGAGGAAGAAAAATAAAATTGAGATTGAATGACTAAGTCTAACGCTTCAACGCGCTTCCGAAAGGGGGACAGTCCATGCGATTTGGCCGTTAATGAAGAGCCTCGCCTGAAATAGTCTTAAGCATATAATCCGCCCTTGCAGTTGCGGCGGAATCGTCACACACGCACGTGCACGTATGCTCACACACGCGCGCGCGTGCACACACACATGCACGTATGCTCACACACACGCGCGCGCGCACACACACATGCACGTGCAACCACACACAGGTACACACACGCGCGCGCGCGCGCGCGCAACAAGCAAGCGAGCAAGTTGACCGCATCAAAGGGCGAGTGGGCATGGGTCTTGGGGTGGGGGGGGGAGGTAGAGAAACACCAATGAGTTTTCATCTCTTTGTGGCGAAAACTAAAAACAAAGAACACCATTTTCATTTATTTACTGCTCCATCTGAGAAATAGTGGGGGAAAGCCTAGGTATATGTTTATTTTTCCTTTCTTTATTACAAAAACTTAAAGCTAAAGAACAGAAGATCCGTTGCTCGAGAGGGTAAGCAGGAGGCAGCGAACTGGCGTCAGAATTGGCGTTGCATAAAGAGTAGGCCTATTAGCCGAGGGTCAACGAAGGAAGGCGGCGGGCGTGATGTTGCTCGTGCGGGCCAGCTGGGAAGGGTGGGGGTGGGGGGGGTTGTGCGTATATTGCATATTGGCAGCACCTTCGCCTGTTGACAATTTTTGCGAAAGCAGAATATTGCGGGTGGTTCCAAACACGCGGGCATTTTTGTGCATATTTCGTGTAGTGTACGTGCGGCGAAACATGTTTATTGCGTGTGTGTGTGTGTGTTTATTTATATATTTATTCTTTGGAGAGGGAACGAGGAGATAGGAGAGATGATGGAGAGAAAGGAGAAGGAGAGGAAGGGAAATGAGGAGAGGAAGGGGAGGAAGATTGAGGGGAGCCTGGGAGGAGAGAGTGCGAATGAGAAGAGGGGGGGAGAGTAGAGGAGGAAGGAGAGGAAGACAAATGGAAGGTTAGGGGGGAAGTGAGAGAGAGAGAGAGGGAAAAAGAAAGACAGAAAAAGAGCGAGAATTCGGTTTCGTTATGCGCACTTTTAGCCTTACTGGACATTGCTCTCCGCGACCGTTTCTTCACTACCATTTGAAAATAGAATGACCTTTCCGAAAAAAAAGACACATGTTTGATTATTTTTTAAAAGGATTCAGCATGCTAGACGTCAGCGGCGCGGATGCATAAGAAGTGGAATTCTGAATTTGGTCTGATAGGATTGCTGCGATGTAGGCCTACGGGTGATCCTGATCGGACTTGAAGCCTTTGGGATGTCACGGTCCGACTCGGAGCATGACATCCCGGACCGTCCGAGGTCTGCTGTGCCCTGTCATGCGACCTGCCTGACCGCGGCAGAGCTGGAACCGGCGGGTGTGTTGGGAAGGGCTTTTTATGGATGGGGTTTTGTGTTGAGGTTTTAGCATTTATGATTTGTTTCTATTGGTGGTGGTATTATTATCATTATTATTATTATTGTTGCTTTGTTGTTGTTGTTGTTTTAGGTGGTGATGTATTAGGAGTAATTATTGATTTATTTTTATAGTATTTATAATGTTACTATTGGTGGTGTTATTATTATCATTATTATTTTTGTTGTCGTTTTAGGTAGTGATGTATTAGGAGTAATTATTTATTTATTCTTATTATTTTATTTATTTTTTTTTATCAATATTTTGTTTATTATTTATCTATTTATTTATTTTTTTTTTATCATTTTTTGATATGTCGTAGTCTGAGATTGTTTTCTAGTCTCCATTGCGTGCGAGCGCAAGTGCGGCTGGAAGGCGTGATGGGGGCGAGTTTCGGCGCGGGTCTTCGCAGGCATTTCGGAACTGCACATGTAGGCCAGTCGCCGCGCTCGGATGCGACTCGCAAATAGCTTCGGCCGGGCTAACTTTAGGGTGCAGGAGGAGAGCCCGGCGAGGGCGGCGCCCGAAGTGTGTCAGGGGGAAGCGGGCGTCGCGCCCCGATTGGAAACTTCATCGCGAGAGATTTCCGGAGGAGGCGAAGGGGCGTCGAAACCCTCAGGGGCGGGAAGGGCGTCGTCGGGAGAGAGAGAGAGAGGAGAGAGAGAGAGAGAGAGAGAGAGAGAGAGAGAAGAGAGAGAGAGAGAGAGGAAGAGAGAGGGAATGTGGTCTTGGTGCATGGGGCTCAGCCCCCCCCCCCCCCGGGGCTCCCATCTACACCTTCGCCTCGGCCGCCCGTGGATCTTTCCATCCTGTTGGGCGTGAAGTATGGATGCGGCTGAAGTCCACTTGGTGCCTGGGCCGCGCTGGCGAGGCCGGGCGATGCGCGGTCTGCTTGCGAGCCACGTCAGCGAGCGCTCCTCTTGTCAGTGCCTCTACGAGCATCCTCTGCCGGTGTAAACAGTAAGGGCACGTGGCGCTTATCGGCGCTGTTGCAGATCGAACTGCAGTGTCCTTTGTGAAGGTCGGGCCGAGGCGTACGGGTTTGTTTTACTTGCTCGCATGGCCGGTGGCTGTTGCATAAGCCGGTTGGCTCGGTGTCAGCCAGCGGTGTTTTCTCGCTGTTGCTTAGCCCGGCGGGGCAAGCAGCTGACTCGCTCGCTCGCTCGCAGCATGCACGCATTTCAAGATGCGCCGGCGAGGCTTAGGCTGGGCCAGTGTCTGTCTGTCTCTTCTGTCTTTTTTCTTTCGCTCATGGTAGTCGAGGAACACTCTCTCTTCTCTCTCTCTCTCTCTCTCTCTCTCTCTCTCATGCTCTCTCTGTCATCTCTCTCTCTCTCTCTCTGACTCCGTCTCTCTCTCTCATCTCTCTCGCTCGCTTATGGTGCTCCTGGTCTTTCTCTCTTTCTCGTTTCTCTACTTCTCCTTCTTCGTACGTACCCCCCCCCCTTCAGGTCGGATACCCGGGACGCTCTACCACCCCCTCCTACCCCCCCTCTTTCCCCTACCCCTCTTACCCCCACCCCGCCCCTGGCACTCGGAAAGGCTTAGGTACGTGGCAGCCATAGGGGTTGGCATAGAAAGAAAGAAAGAAAAAAGGGGGAAAATCGATATATCTTCCCGGCCAGCGTTAGCGAGGAGGAGGAGGAGGAGGAGGAGGAGGAGGAGGAGGAGGAGGAGGAGGAGGAGGAGGAGGAGAGGAGGAGGAGGAGGAGGAGGAGTGGAGCTAGGAGTGCAGCTCCGCCGTGCACGTCAACGCTAACCCTGACCCAGTTCTGAAACCTCTGCGTTCCCTCTCTCCCCCCTTGCTTCGCTGAGACATGCCATCGCACGGGG
>NW_020870858.1:45151-57651 GCF_003789085.1 Penaeus vannamei
GCCGCCCCCTCCTCCTGTTCTCAACCCCGCCCCCTTTCGGCCCTTTCGGCCGCTTGTCCTTCTCCTCCTTTCGTGCTGGACCGGTTGCTCGGTATTTCTTCGGTTCCTTGTTGTTTTTCCCGCATTCATATATCAAGTGTCCCCCCCCCCCCTCTCTCCTCTCTCTCTCTCTTCTCTCTCTCTCTCTCTCTCTCTCTCTCTCTCTCTCTCTCTCTCTCTCTCTCTCTCTCTCTCCGCGAACGACCTCCGTCTCGCACTGTTTTGACCCAAAAGCCAGGAATTTGCTACCCGGATGTAAAATCTTGCGTGGTTCGCCTTGTTATTCAATCCCCTCATTAGCGTCAGTTTGAGGAAGCTCGGCCATTACGTAACAGATGCTCGGCGGTTCTCCTCTTCTCTTTCCGTCCCTGCGCCAGGCTCGGGGTCGTCAGCGTAAAGTGGATGACGGGGCACAGATTAGATAGATATAGAACAGAATGCATAAATAGATAGTGATAATTAATAAATGAATAAGGTGATAATTAATAAGTGATAGTGAATAGATAAGTAAATTGATAATTAATAAATAAATAAGTAAATTGATAATTAATAAATAAATAAAGTTATAATCAATATATGACTAATTGAAAAATAGTTTAATAAAACGCGGAGGGCTTTTGGGAAGCCTATTTCCATAGTGCTTTCAATGCCATTTTTTGAACTACGACATGGTGTTTTGCTGATGTTGAGCAAGACACAAGATCCCAGATTGAATTATCTCGTGGAAGTGCTTATCTCGAGTCGTACCTTTGTCAGCGACTATCGCGATGAATCCCTTTCCAGCAAAGTCTTCTACGTGACATGTCAGCCGGTCTAAGACGTGGCTGACGCAAAGTGGAGTGGCTTTTACTGTAGAGTCTTGGGGGAGGGCCTCGCAGACCTGCGTTGTTTTTCAGTACGCAGGGTGCAGGGCCCATTGGTAGAAGCTCACAGACTTGCGTTGTTGTACAGTAAACAAAGTGGAAGGGTCTTAGTACATGGTCCTGGGGTAGGACCTCGCAGACCGTCGTTGTGCAGTACGCAGATTGGGACTCGTACAGAGCCCGCGGGTCTTGCCCCGTTGTGCGCCCGCGGCCCTGGTCTCTTGCACCGTGAAAAGCAGAATGCAGTGATTGACGTGTAAGGGAACCCAATATCGATCGACGAGGAGACCCCAGATGTCTTTCAGATTGATGATTGCAAGTAGTATCAGAGCCTATCGCGACGTCTAATACTTGTCTCTCTTGTTTCAGATTCGCGGGGCTTGCATGGCAAAAGGCAACATGTCGGCAGGAGGAATCCTGTCATGAGCCTGTAGGCCTGGTCATGCCAGTGAATCGACGCTACAAAACCAAAAAGACGGTGTGCGCTGTGCAGAGGTCGTCAGGTATGTAACGTTATCTTGATTAGACGCTCTCTCTCCCCCTCTCTCTCTCTCTCTCTCTCTCTCTCTCTCTCTCTCTCTCTCTCTCTCTCTCTCTCTCTCTCTCTCTCTCTGCCATCTTCTCCACTTTATATTACTTAAGATAATACATTTGGAATGGGCGTAGTTTATCTTTACGGCTTCACGGCCATCTTCTCCACTTATATATTACTTAAGATAATACATTTTATGTGAACCTCAAGCAGTGGCAGCAGCACCGAAGCCCAGAAACGACGGGCAGGCAAAAGGCAAGGCTCATGTCACTCCCGAGGAGCTTCTGGCCGTGTCGTCTGAGTTCCAGATACCTTTCAGTGTACTTCGACGCCCGTGCCTTCGCAGGTGTTGGGAAGGGACCCGGGAGGGAGGGCAGGGTGCGAACAACCTTGATCTGTCATGCTGTTGTGTTGTGTGTTGTCTGCGTCGGTTGTGTTCCTCGGAGGGGGGGCGGCGAAGGGGAGGGAGAAAGGCACACCCCTCCCCTCTAGCACACACACATACACACGCACACACACTGCTTTCCATCTCGAGCAGATGCAGGTGTCCCTCTCTTGCGGGGTTAGTACTTGCCTCATGCAGGTGTCTGTGTCTTGTCTTTGTTTGCGTTTGTGCGTTTGTTTGCATGTGCAGGTGTGCATGTTTGCGTGTACAAACCTTTGCCTAGACGACACTGGATGGATTTGAGAGTGATGCTTGAGTTGTTAAGTTAGAAGAGAAGGGGAGGGGAGGAACAGAGGGAGATGGACAAGAAAAAATATAGGAAGGAAGAAGGGCAATAGAAGAGAGGGAAAGATGGGGAAGCAAGACCGAGGGAGGAAAAATGACGTTGGAGGAGAGAGAAGAGAGAGAGAGAGAGAGAGAGAGAGAGAGAGAGAGAGAGAGAGAGAGAGAGAGAGAGAGAGAGAGAGAGAGAGGGGGGGGGGATGGAGGGAGGTTGGTAGAGACTGGAAAAGGATGTAAGTAGTGAAAAGGGTAAGACAGAAAGAGAGTGGAAGAAAGATGAGCGAAAGGGGAGAAGGAAATGGAGAAGCGAGCGAATGCCAGGCATGAATGAGGCAAGACGCCTGGGCACAAAGGCGCTGCGCGGCGCCCCGGGGTCCTCGGGCGGCGCGGCGTGACAGCGAGTGGAATTACACGCGCATATTGTCTTGAGGAGCGAGAGGCTGCAGGTGCGCGGGGGGCGGCAAATGCTTGCTGCGGGCGTGATGGGCGGTGACAGGTAGAGCGACGTGGCACTATTGGGCTCTATTGTTGCCTCGCGGCGGGCATCGGGCGCCGCCGCCGCCGCCCTCCTCCTTCGCCACCACCTGCGCCCCCCGCAGGGACCTCGACGCCAGCCGTCATGGTCTGCTGCTCTTCCGAGTTTTTCTACGGGTGGGGGGGGGGGGTCTCTCGGCCCCTCGCGCGTGGCGTGCGTCAAACGGCGATTGCAGCGCCTTTTTTGCAGTGGTTCCGAGATGGCCGCGCTTTTATTTTTTTCGCATCTGGGGAATCCGACCGCGGCAGTCTGTCCGTGTCGCAATGGAAGAGAGGGGCGCTGGAGAGCACGGCGATTAGCGTTTTCAACGTTTCAAGGGTTGTGTTTTTTTTTTTGTCAGTGTCACAATTCAAATCAGCATGTCGTACACAGTAGATCATTATGTTTTATCCTGTCATAATTTTTGTCCTCCTCGATGCGACTTTCTGGGGCCTTTCTGGCCACAATAATTGCACATGCATTTCTCCGTGCAGTGAGTCGTCTTTGGTCCCAGAAAGAAGTTGAGGGAAGATGACCCAAGGGAGACGCAGGGCGTTCGTGGAGTGGGCCTTGGGGACATTGGGCGATTGTAGAGTGGCCCTGGGGACAGAGGGCGTTCGTGGAGTGGGCCTTGGGGACATTGGGTGTTCGTGGAGTGGGTCTTAAGGGGCGTTCGTGGAGTGGGCTTGGGGACATTGGCTTTCATGGAGTGGCCTTGAGATATAAGCGTTTCGTGGAGGTGGGTCCTGGGGACATAGGGCGTCCGTGGAGTGGGTCCTGGGGAAACAGGCGTCCTTGGAGTCTGCCCTAGGGACATAGGGCGTCCGTGAAGTGGTCCCTGGGGACATAGGGCGTCCGTGGAGTGGGCTCTGGGAAGACAGAGCGTCCCTGGAGTGGGGCTTGGGGAAATAGGCCGTCCGTGTGATGAGCCCTGAGGTAGTAGGACGTCCGTGGAGGGGAATCGAGGAATGTAGGAAATCCATGGATTCGGCCTGGGGAAGCAGGAGGTCCATAGAGTGTGTCCTGAAGACGTAGGATGTATGTGGAGTTGGCTCAAGGGACGGAGGAGGTCCATGGGTTGGACCCTGGGGACGTAGAACGTCTGTGTAAGTTCCCTGGGGACGTAGGTCTTTCGTAGAAGGGCCCTGGGGACGTAGAACGGTCATGGAGTGGGCCCTGGAAAGAAGGGTGTCCGTGGAGTGGGCCCTGAGGACTTAGTTCGTTCGTAGTGTGTTCCTATGTGACTTTCGTGAGTGGACCCTAGACACGTATACTGTTCGTGGCGTGGGCCCTTGGGACGTAGTTCGTTCGTGAAGATGGCCCTAGAGACTTCGTGCGTTCGTGAAGTGGGCCCCAGGAGCACAGGGCGTCCACAGGCCCGAGCGCGAGGCGAGGGGCAGGCAACAAGGCCCGGGCTGGAAGTATCCCTCGGCCGTGATGAAAGTGTGGCGTCGGCTTGGACGCTGTGGGGGCGTCGGGCGGTCATTGTTCCCGCCGCCACGCCACACCCAGCACGTGTTGGAGCTCGTGACGGAGATAACTGTGGCGCCCCTAGCTCCTTCTGCTGCTCTTCCTTTTCTCTTTCTCCGTGTCTTCTATCTCCTCTTTTTCTTCCCCCTCCCCCCACCTTCCCCCTCTCTCCTTCTCCTTCTCCGTTTTCTTTTCTCCTCCTCTTCCGCTTCCTCATTCTCCTCCTCCTCTTCCTCTTCCGCCTCCTCGTTCTCCTCTCTTTCCTTTTTCCTTTCCTCCTCCTCCCCCTCCAAGGCTCTGAGCGTGGCCGGGCCCTGAGGGCGGCGGCGAAGGGCTGCGTGCCCTCCGGCGGGCCTTGGGGCGAAGGGCCGACGGGGAGGGCCGTCGCGGTGGCTCTTTGCTGACACATCCAGGTTGCTTTAGGTATTTTCGGAAATAAACGTGCGTTTTCCGAGACACGATCTGTTAGCAGGCTATTGTTGGGCAGCGCGAGGAAGGCCGAGATCACGGACGGGCCCCGCCTGCTTGGAAGCCTGTCCTACGCAACGGCACATTGGACAGATGGCAGCCAACGTGATACTCAGGTGCTGGTGACGCCCTGCCTCACCTCCTGGCCCGTCCCATTCCTCTTGCCCACACCCCCCGCCGCCTGCCCGCGCCCCTACCCGTCCCCTGCCCATCCCGTCCTCCGCACCCCGCAACAGCTCGTCCGACCCCCCCCCCCCCCTTAACCCACTCAGGAGGCACCAGCACTGACCTGACGCAGCATTGCTTCCATTAGTGTGCGTGCAGCACCAGCTCCTCGCAACACAGGGACGCTTTCCTGCCGCCGCCTCAGCGAGCCTGGGCGGGACTTGCGAGGCCGACTGAGTGGAGATTTTTGAAAGCGTTTTGAGTGCTCGTTGCAGGGCTCGAGTGCTTCGTTCGCGTGCGTCTGAAGGAGAGGCGTCGGAAGGGACGAAGCCTGTTTCTAGTGATGAAAAGATAGCGCTTGGCAGTTTAGTGTGTTAGTCAAAGCTTGCAACGGAGTGATATTGATACGAGTGCGGTGATACGTTTGCACGGCCCGAAGGGTTCATGACGAGGAGGAGGCCGTGGGGCGGCGCCGCCAGGGCCAGGGGAGAGATATGGAAGTCCTGTCAGGCGGCAGCGAGAGGCGGCCGTTCCCTTGACTTGGTTGGCCTCCGCTTCCCTGCGGAAGAGTTTCAAGTCTGGAGGCTTCATTAGTGCAGCGGGGATGCTGTCGCTATCGGACCTTCAGCTAGGATCTGCAGCGGTGCGCCCGAATTCCCTGCGGTGTCCGGACGCGCTCTGGCGCCCGGCCGACGGCCATGCCCTCCCTCGGCCGCGGCTCCCCGAGCGCCACACTGTGCTGGGCGTCCTGACATCCTGCAGCGATGCTGCACACCTGCGAGCCTCGACCTCGCACGGGGGCGCGCCCGACCTGGCTCTGGCTTGGAAGTCCCCGTCGTCGCTGCCCTCCAGGACGACGGTGACGCTGTCGCGCGCGCGCCCCCGCATCACGCCGCTTCGCCTCGCCAGCCAGAGTGAGCGCATGTGCCTCCCCTTCCCGCCGTGCGTCCTGGGCGTCTCCTCTCCACCCGCGCCGCCCCTGGCGCGCCCGGCGCCCTCCGAATCGCACAATACGGACGTGCCCTTGTCGCCCGCACAGGGCCAGGGCGCGGCCAGGGACGCCGCCACGGACCTCGTGTACGACCAGCTCGAAGGTACGAGGCGCTCTCGTCTTGCTCGGTCCCGAGCCTCGGCCACGACCCTCGGGTGCTTTTCGCTCTTGGGGCGCCGCGGCCTTCTGCGACCTCTCCCGCTCGCGAATCTCTTCCCCCTTTCCGCGTCTCGGTGTCCTTGGAGACGCAAGAAAATTCCCACCAGAAAGCTCCTTTTACTCGTAAACATAAACATAAAGATCATATTTCTCCGCCTCGTCCCATTACCGCGCTGAAAGCTCTGACGACACGCGAGGCTCAGCAACATTGAGGCTGATCCCCAACAAGACCGACTCGGCCTCAGACCTCGAGCCGACGCCAGACGGCGGACGTCATCACTTTCCCGCGGTTTCTGGCGGTCTAAGCGGGATGCTCGGACGAAGGTATTCAGAAACGAAGGCGGATTCCGAGGCATCGGACGCGGAGTGTGAGGACGGGCATCGGAACCGCCGAAGCCCGGAGGTTGGAAGCGTCTTGGAAGTAACCCGCGTCCTAGTTTCCTCCCCTTCCTCTCTCCCTGTTCCTTCTTTCCTTTCTTCATTTCATCTCCTCTCTTCCTCTCCTCTTGCCTTCTCCCTGTTCACCACCGCCTTGTCCAATGTTACTTCATTCTTCTCCCTTTTCCTCTCCCTCACCTCTTCCCCTCATTTTCCTCTCGCCAAACCCTTTCCTTTCGCCTCCTCCCTCCCCCCTCCCTCTGGCTCCTTCTCCCTCTGCTTCCCCATTTTTTACCTTTCCCCTCCTTCTCCGTTTCCTCAGCCACCTTCTTTTCTCCTATTCCTTCTTCCTTTCCCCTCCCCCGCCCCTCTCCCTTTTCTCTACCCCCTCCGTTCTCCCTTTCCTCTGTCTCCACTCCCTTCTCCCTTCCCCCTCTCTCCCTTCCTTTCCCCCTTTCCCCCTCCCCCTTCCCTCTCCCTTCCTCCCCGCTCCACCCCTTCCTTGCCCTCCCCTTCTTCTCCGGCCTCTTTCATCGGTCGACCTCGTTTCTCGCGTTATTGACAGGCGTCGGGAAAAGTGTCGAGGCGGCCGCCGTCGGGCTGTGCCCTGGCGTCCCTGGGTCGCCTCGCGCGGGGAGGCTCCTTGCCAGAGCCTCGCGCAGGATGGCACGCCAGCGCTCAGACACAGGGCGCGGGCATGCGCGCCAGCACGCCCATGCATGTACCCATGCATGTTCGCATGTACACATACACACACACATGCACGCACATATTCACACACATGCACAGATATACACACACATGCACACATACACACACATGCACACATATACACACACATGCACACATATACACACACATGCACACATATACACACACACACACATACACACACATGCCACATGCACACATTACACACACATATACACACACACATGCACACATATACACATATACACACATATACACACACACACATGCACACATGCACACATGTGTACACACATGCACACATGCATGCACACATGTGACACACATGCACACATGTGTACACACATGCACACATGTGCACACATGCACACATGTGTACACACATGCACACATGTGTACACACATGCACACATGTGTACACACATGCACACACACACATGCACACACACACACACATGTGCACACATGCACACATGCACACATACACATGCACATACACACATGCACACACGCACACATACACACATGCAAACATATACACACACATGCACAAACATACACACGGCACACGCACACACACGCACACACACACACACACATACACGCACACGCACACGTCACACACACACACACACACACACACACACACACACACACACACACACACACACACACACACACACACACACACACACACACACACCACACACACACACACACACACACACACACACACACACCACACACCACACACACACACACACACACACAGATATTGCGATCCACACTTGCTTATCCCACACATATTCACCCCACTGACGCACATCTCTCTCTCTCTATCATCTTCCCCTCTCCCTCTCTCCCTCTATTCCATCCTTTCCCTCTCCCTCTGTCCCTCTCTCCCTCCTCCTCTCCCTCTCCTCCTCTCCCTCCTCCCTCTCTCCTCCTCTCCCCCTCCCTCTCCCTCTATTCCCTCCTCTCCCTCTCTCCTCCTCCTCTCTCTCCCCTCCCTCCTCTCCCTCTCCCGTCTCCCTTCCCACTCTGAGTTAGTGCATCGCAAGATTTGTGATAGATATGAATTGTTGACAAGAGGTCTGGAGAATTAGGAAACAAGCAAAGCGCGTCCTCGGCCGTGTGGCAATCGCTCCTCGCCATTTTGTGCTGTTCATAGATGTCCGGCGCCGTAGGAAAGAGAACAGTGTACGTCAGTGTTGTAGCTTTTTTGTGATTTTGCGTTGTACTGTTTGATATCTGTTCTGTCAAACGTATTTTTTTTATTTATTATTATTTATTTGTTTAGTTATTTATTTTTATCTTTTTGAAATACAGAAGAGTATTTATTGTGGTAGATGTATTTTTTCATCTTCGCTGATCTGCCGTTTGGGAGGACGCACATCAGCGGAAAAGTAATTGGCGTTGATGCGAGTGCGCGAGGGCAGAGCGGCGGCCTCCGCGGCCATTGAAGGAAGGGGATAATAAGCGGGTGATCTTGAAATATTTATAACCACCGGAGCATCAAAGGGGACATTGGCAGCGGCCTTATCTGCTGAAAAACGCCCGTCCCCTTGGGAGCGTGTATAGAAGGCCGCTCCCCCCCTCCGCTATCAGAGGAGCAGCGTCGGAAGAAATCGCGTTTTTGACGAGGAAATCCTTCAGGAGGAGGAGGGCTTTTTTGCCAGCGTGTTTTGTCCAGTGCGCTGCTTCTGCGCGTTTTTTTGGTTTCGTTTTTGTTTTCTTTTTTATGCGTTGGGGGGTGTATGTGTGTGTGCGTCTCCATCCGTCGGTCGCGGGCCTGGAGGCAAAACGCTGTTCCCGGAGGGTCAGTGTTGCTGGTCGTTGTGCACAAGAAGGGTGTGTGTCGCGCTTTGCTTTCTCGTGCGTGGCGGTGGGACGCTTCGGGTGACTCCGCGAGACTCGTGATACTCCGACGGCCGTACTCTTAAACGGTATGTGGGGACGCCGAGGCCCACGCCCCGCGGAGGAACTGGTCTTGGACGAAGCGTTGGGTCTCTGAGTTGCGAAGTGGGGCTTCGGCGTATTTAGGAATTCTTCCTCTGTTTACATGTCTGATATTTTCTTCGGCCAATTTTTTTTCTTTATGTTGATTGTGAAGTGATGTTCTTATCAAACAAAAATGGATAAAAGTGAAACTAGATGAAACAAGCATAGAAGTGAAGGACGGTTGCGTTTCGGGTTAAGAAAGCTACTGACGCGTCCAAATTAGTGTAGTCGCCTTACCTCTGGCACCTCGACGAAGGCTAGCAAAGTCCCATCACGTATATTGCGGTAAGACATACCTAGTGGGTCCACTTACCCATTTTCGAACATCCGATTAGAGACGAGCCCGAGCTCTAACTTCCCGAGTCTAGGTCGTGGGCGTCGACTTCCCTTTGCCTAAGCACCGAAGGGGATCGTGCCCCTTGCTGAAGCCGTGATTCCGAGGCAGGGTAATTTGCCCATTGGGGGTGAAATTTACAGAGTAGGAGGTAAACCTGGGTGACTGATCTTAGCAGACGGCGTCCGGTGCTATGTGTATGTGGCTATACAAGTTTTCCTCCTGAATGTATACACTCAAGCTCTCATCACTTCAGATATCTCAACTTGGGGCTTTTTGTCGCTAGAAATCGCTCCTTTGTGTAGGCCGTGGCTCCTCTCTTGCAGTTCGTGATTTTGCAACTCCTTTTGACTTGTTAGGGTTTTTCTGTCTCCTTTTCGGTGCTGTTTTCAATCTTCTTTGCAACTTTGATGCTCTTAGGGAAAAATTCTGACAAATCTTTCTTTTTGTTTGTTGCTTATTTATTTTTAGTCACTCATTGCTGCTGCTCCTGGCTCTCCATTTTCCCTGTGGGAGGTGTGGAGGTGAAGAGCAAAGGACTTTCGCCCTTGGATGCGGCTCTGTTGAGAATTAAAGGGAAGTTTGTAAATAATATTGCTGATTTTATTGTTGTAATATCCGATCCACAGCTGATGATGTTGAATTTATTTTTGTAATATTTGATCAACAAATGATTATGTTGAATTTATTAAATCTATTAGATGATGTACACGACTCCCTTGACTTCACCCTTGCCCTAGAAAATTTGTGTGGAAGCGACGCCTGTGTGGGTTTCGGGTGTGCAGGAGTATTATCAACGCATAAGATTAATACATAGATTGCTAGATAATGGTACAGATAAAACATTACCTGCAATTAGGGCGTCCTCAGGTTCGCTTGAGCGGGTGCACTTTACCTGTTTCCGTGTGTGGGTCATTTTCCCCCTTCCAAGGCGTGTATTTCTTGCCTTCAAACCTTCTTCTGATGTCCTTCTCGTGCTGCACTAACTCTAACGGAAGATTCTTTTCTGTCTCTGTGGCATGTCGTGAGCTTCCTTTTCGAAAAAATCTTCATAGCATGAAAAGACGTTTTTCGTCTGTCCTCGCCGCCAGAGCCCGAAAATGTAAACATATTTTTGCCGCGCTGTGCCGTGCTGGCGCAGCGGTTAGCGTGTTGGCCGAGCCATCTTGCTGACCTGCGTTCGACCCCGCGCGGCCAGTGGATGGCAACCCCGGCCGTCCCTTGCACACAGGACACGATTTGGAAGCAAAATGAAACAGACAGTATATCACAGCAAAGAATATCCGAACTAAAACTAAATCAAAATCTAAAATCTAAGATGGTGACGGCGGACGCGGTGTGACACCAAGCCTCTTGCAACTCCCACTTCTCAGTTGAGGAATAAAGTATATAATAAGAAAAAGAAATATTTTGGCTGAATCTTTGAAATACATTTGAGAGTTTCCTGAGCCTTGCGAAACGACAAGTGCATAGTAATAAACTTTTTCTATTTTATTTGAAGCTTCCATAACGCTTTGCTTGGAATTAAAAGTCTTACCGGTATATTCAGTATTTTAATGGTTTTCTTTTTACTTTTTATGGGATATTATGAAAAATACCTTAATGACCCGTATATCAGACTCCGATTATATCGTGTTTTGTAGCGCCCGAGTTGCAACGTCAAACAAGGTATCAGTGTTCGGGAGGCTACCTCAAGGACCTTATATATATTCACATATATATACATATATGTTATATATATGCATATGTATATGTACACATATGCATACATATATATATATATAATATATATATATATATATATATATATATATATATATATTATATATATATATGCATATGTATATATACTCATATATATATGTATACATACATACCTATATATGTATATATATGTATACACACACACACACACACACACACACACACACACACACACACACACACACACACACACACACACACACATATATATATATATATATATATATATATATGTGTGTGTGTGTGTGTATACATATATATACATATATAGGTATGTATGTATACATATATATATGAGTATATATACATATGCATATATATAGCATAATATATATATATATTATATATATATATATATATATATATATATATATATATATATATATATATTATATATATAATATATATATATATATATATATATATATATATATATATATATATATATATATATATATATATATATATATGTTTCTCCTCCAATGGGTCCCCTGCCGTGTGCCCTTCTCAGAGGCGTTGCCCTTTGGGAGGCTTAAGCCTTTGCTGCTATTCCTGGGCCGCTTCTGCAACCTCTCCGGCAGCCGCGGCAGGCATTAGTGCCGATTTCGGAGTTGCAAAGGGACGGGGTGGCCACGCGCGTGCAGGAGCACTTTCGCTTTTCCACAGCCTTGGACTGCGTGGCCCAGCTGATAGACGCTTCGCTTCAGGGTCGCATTCGCAAATAAAGGTTTCGCTCATGTTATGAAGGTGCTCAGATCCCTCGAGCCCTTTCGCTGACTGGCCAGCTCCCCCGCCGCCCGATTCGTCTAAGGGTAAAGATTCAGGCGACCCAGCAGGCACTTCGCTTCCTTAAGTGTGCCAACGACGCCCTCTTTCCCCATGTTTAGAAACTAGAATCTCAGAAAGCTTTATTCTGGGATTCCCCGGCAGCACCAGCTTAGGCCCAGCAGCGGTGGTCTGCGGTGTGGTGGCCTTTGGGCGCGGTTCCCTCCGTCCGTCTCGAGGACTTCCTCGGCCCTTCTGGAAGCCAGTAGAAGGTGGCTGGAAGGGGAGGCCGGTGGCGCCCACGAGGTAGTTTTAGCTCCTGGGGGTGGAGGCCGCACGGGAAGGCGGAGAAAACCGTTGCCCGGAGGAAGTCCTGTCTGATGGGCGCTGGGAGGAGGGCTGCTTCATCCCGCCGTCGATATATGTGTGTGTGTGTGTGTGTGTGTGTGTGTGTGTGTGTGTGTGTGTGTGTGTGTGTGTGTGTGTGTGTGTGTGTGTGTGTGTGTGTGTGTGTGTGTGTGTGTGTGAGGGATTTTGAGCGTCCTGCGAATTTCGTTTCAATAGGATTGCATCGTGCACACTTCCTTTTATTATTTGGTTCTCCTCTCACGAACCGGAG
>NW_020870858.1:62651-70151 GCF_003789085.1 Penaeus vannamei
GTGAAGTTTCTCCCTGTCTCTGTCATTATCGGCGATGTATGCGAGTGTTTATTGTAGTGTGTTATGGTATATGTTTGTGTGTATTACTGTATATTTGGATTTACATTTGTATTTGTATGCGTGTGTGTGTAAGGGCGTGCGTGCACATGTGCATTTCTCTTTGGGAAATGGATGTAACAAGAGTTCGCCCAAGTACTCGGCAAGACGGCTGTGCGAAGAAAACGCACATTTCTCCTTTGTGCGCCAAGGAAAACGGTCGGTTAACTACGTCATTGTGCGAGCCCGAGATGAGTTGCCGGGGAGACTAAGGCATTCTGGAGACGGAACGGTGCGGGAAATGAATGGTTTTCATTTGGTTACGAAATGAGCGATCGAGTGTTCTGCCTGTCGCATTCACGCACGGCGCCAGACACAGGCAGGTGTGCGAGCGGCCGAGCAGGTGCACACGAGCTCGCGTAAGTTTAAATCAGTGGGCAAGCAGGTAGACAGACACAAAGACAAAGAAAGAACAGACAGACCGACAGAAAGAGAGAGAGAGAGAGAGAGAGAGAGAGAGAGAGAGAGAGAGAGAGAGAGAGAGAGAGAGAAGAGAGAGAGAGAGAGGAGAGAGAGAGAGAGAGAGAGAAGAGAGAGAGAGAGACAGAGAGAGACAGAGAGACAGAGAGACAGAGAGAGACAGAGAGACAAGAAGAGAGAGACAGAGAGAGAGAGAGACAGAGAGAGAGAGAGACAGAGAGAGAGAGAGACAGAGAGAGACAGAGAGACAGAGAGAGACAGAGAGAGAGAGAGACAGAGAGAGAGAGAGAGAGAGAGAGAGAGAGAGAGAGAGAGAGAGAGAGAGAGAGAGAGAGAGAGAGAATGCATTTGTCATTTTTAAAGTTAATGCCCTTTCTATTTGATGGTGCTTTTACTGGCCCTTATTTCTTTTTTTTATTCTTTCTGTTTCTTCTTTTTTCTCTCTCTTTCTTTGCTTTTTCTCCTAAGAACACAAACTACTTCTGTTGTTCAGGTGGACTGTTTTTTTTTTCCTTTTTTCTCTCTCTCTTTTGTTCCCTGATTGTTATCTTTTGCTGTTGCTGTTGTTATTTATACATTGCATTGTCTTATTTCGTGTTGTTATTCTCTGTGGGAGAAGAATGTGAAATATTGTGTGTGTGTGTTTGAGCAAGGCACTCCCTCCCTCCATCTCTCTCTCTCTTTCTCTCTTCTCTCTTCTCATCTCCTCTCTTTCTCTCTTCTCTCTTTCTCTCTTTTTCTCTTTCTCCTTTCTCTCTTTTCTCTCTTTCTCCTCTTTCTTCTTTCTTTGCTTCCTCTTCTCTTCTCTCTCTCTCTCTCTCTCGTCTCTCTCATCATCTCTCTTCTCTTGCATCTCCCCTCTCTCCTTCTCTCTCCTCTCGACTCTCTCCATATTATCTACTTTTATTCTCTCTCCAACCTCACACTTAACTATAGTTCTAACTTATCAATATCTCTTAAAATTATTAATAAAATTTACTAACATCAATTACCTTATCATAAATAACTCAACAATACTTTAAAATCTCTAACATTTAACATAAATTATAATAAACTATTAAAAATTAAACATCTCCTCTACATATATCTTAACTATTAATATACATATATATACTATCATTATATACTATATATATACCCTTACTATATATATATAATAACCCTTCACATAGTACTACCTATTCACACCTCTATTACTACCTCCTCCATACTATACTCCACTACCTATCTCTATCATCTCACCCTACTTGCCGCCTCCTTTTTGTTTCCTAACATTTTATAATAGACACTCACAAAATACCATACACCATTAATAATTAACGTTGAAGTATGTCCATTAGAGAGTGGCCATCATATTATTACAGCCTTTACTCAGTTGACTTCTCTCTCTATGCTCTACTCTTATATACTCAACATATATATATATATATATAATCGCTATATCTCTAATTGCTCATTATCTATACTGTAATATCTATATGATATATTATATTCACTATGGTATATATCTAAATCATATGTATATATCTTATCCTTCATGTCTATTTATTTACGTCTCTCTCTCTTCATCTATACTATCGTATATAGTTTACTCTATCTATATCTATGTATATTATCATTTTACTTTTTTATATTATATATAATATATATATATATTATACTATATATATATATTATATATACATAGGAGAGAGAGAGGAGAGAGAGAGAGAGAGAAGAGAGAGAGAGAGAGAGAGAGAGAGAAGAGAGAGAGAGAGAGAGAGAAGAGAGAGAGAGAGAGAGAGAGAGAGAGAGGGGGGTGCAATGGCCCCGCGGCAATGGCTTCTTAATTAGCGCGGCGCTTCACAAAAGCAAGAGCCCGGTGACCCCATATTTTCTATCTTAGAAAAATAATCATCTTGCAAATCATGACGAAAGCCTCCTCTGCACTGGTCTCGACGTTTCTGCGATGGGACATGTACGTCCTTGTCTTCTCTTCCCTCTCTCTCTTTCTCTTTGTCTGTCTGCTCGTCTGCTCTCGTCTGTCTTCTCTGTCTCTCTCTCTCTTCTCTCTCCTCTCGTCGTTCTCCCCCCCCCTCCCCTCCCCTCTCCTTCTCGCTCTCCACTCCTCCCCTCTCCGTCTCCTCTCTCCCTCTTCCCAACCTCCCACTCTCCCTCCCCCTTCCCTCTCCTCTCCCTCTCCTCCTCTCTTTCCTCCCCCCCTCCTCCCTCCTGAGGCCCATACCGTCATTAACCCTCCTTTCTCTCTTGTCTTTCGGCTCTTTTCTCGTCTTTTTGTCGCTGTCTCATCATCTTTCGTCTCGTCCTTCCACTTCTGTCCTCTCCTACGTTCTCTCTATCCCCTCTCTTCTCTCCTCTTCTCTCTCTCTCCGATCTATTATCGCTCTTTTTTTCTTTTCTCTCTCTATAAAATTTCTTTCTTTTCTCCCTTCTCCATCCATTTCTCCGTATTGCTCTCCTCCCCATTTCATTTCTCCTCGCTTTCCTTTTCGATGTTCCTGACCTCCTTCGTTTCTCCGTCTGGTCCTATTGCTTGTTCCCTCGTTCTTTTTTTTCTCGCTCTTTCTTTTTTGTCACTTTTTTTCTCTCTGTGTTCGGTTTTTCTTCCACTTTACGGTTCCTCTTTATCCATCCCCTTCCCTACCCTCCTTTCTTCTTCCTTTCCCTCCTCAGTTTCCTTCTCTTCCTCCTCATGTTCTCTTCCCTCCTTGCCTCTCTCCTTCATTCGCTTCTTCTATCCCTTCTCTTCGCTTCCTTACTTCCTTCTGTCTCTTTTCTTCTTTCTCTACTTCCCTCCTTCTCTGCTTTTCTCCCTTCCGTCCTTTCTTACTCCCCTCCCTCCCTCATCCTTCTTCCACTTCCTCCCCTCTTCCACCTTACCTCCTTCCCCCTTCCCTCCATTCTTATCCCTTCCTCCTCCCATTCCCTCTTCCATCCTACCTCCTTCCTCCGCCCCTTCCCTATCCTATCCCTTTTTCCCTCCTTCTTCTTCCCTCGACCCTCCTCCCTATTATTCTCTCTCCTCTTCCTCCTCCATTCTTTTCCTCCCCTCCTCCCTCCCTCCCTCCATTCTTCCCTCTCACACGCCTCCAGCGCCTCCTGTTGCCCGCGGCGCCCGATCCTCCTCGGGCGCCGCGGCACGAACCACCTGTTATTCTTGGACGGGATTTCCCCTCGACGCCGAATATGGCATTTGGGAATTAAGAGGCTTTGCGGTGCGTTGCGTTGGCGGGCCGGCTCTCCCTCCTTTCCTTCCTCCTTTCTCCCTCCCTCTTTCTTCTCTCCCTTTCTCCCTTCCTCCTTTTCTTCTCTCACTTTCTCCCTCCCATTCTCCTTTCCTTTCCTTCCCTCTTTTTCTCCCTTCCTCCTTTCCTTCCCTCCATTTCTCCCTCTCTCCGTTCCTTTCCTTCTCTTTTCTCCTTCCTCCTTTCCTCCCTCCATTTCTCCTCCTCCCTCCTTTCCTTTCCTTCCCTTTTTTCTCCCTCCTCCTTTCCTTCCCTCCCTTTCTCCCTCTCTCCTTTCCTTCCCTCCCTCCTCCCTCTTTCTTTTCAACTCTTTTTGTCCCTCCCCTTCTTCCTTTTCATTAATTCCAACCTTCCTTCCTTCCCTCCCTCTCTACCTTCCCCTCTCTCTCCCTCTTTCCCTCTCTCCCTCTTTCCCTCTCTCCCTCAAACGAATCAATCCTCACGAGAGAGGGTGAGTGAAAAGGGTGAGAGGAGGAGGGAGTGCAGGGAATGGGGAGGGAAGGGTAAAAGTAGGAGGAAGGGTAAGGAGAGGAGGGAAGGACGCGGAGGGAGAGGGCGAGAGAAGACAGAAGTATAAGAGAGATAGACAAAATGACAGAAAAGGATACAGAGAAAAACAGAAAGACAGAAATAGAAGACAGAGAGAGACAGACAGAAATCAGAAATAGGACGCAGAGACTGACAGAAATAGGACAGACAAAAAAAAAGAAATAGAAAACAGAGACCGAGAGAAAGACGGAAATGGAAGACAGAGACAGGCAAAGAGAAGGAAGGCAGAGACTGAGGGCGAGGCGAAGGAGGAGACGAAGACGCTCCTTGTGAGAAAGTGCGCTTTCTCCCCCCTCGTATCCCCAGAGAGAGAGGAGAGAGAGAGAGAGAGAGAGAGAGAGAGAGAGAGAGAGAGAGAGGAGAGAGAGAGCAGAGAGAGAGAGAGAGAGAGAGAGAGAGAGAGAGAGAGAGAGAGAGAGAGAGAGAGAGACGAGAGAGAGAGAGAGAGAGAGAGAGAGAAAGAGGAAGAGAGAGAGAGAGAGAGAGAACGCCCCTTAGTAAGGACGGGAGAATCAGATAATCGGCGTTTATTCCCAGATGATGACACGGGAATAGACCAGAAACCTGAGGAACCTGCGCGGATTCCCTGGAGGACGTCGCGGCTTGCCATGGCCTGCCTGTTTTTGGCTTGCCTTTTGATGGTCATTATTATTGGTTGTTGTTGCTATTATTATTATTGTTATTATTATTATTATTATTATTATTATTATTATTATTATTATTATTATTATTATTATTGTTATTATTATTGCGATTGCTAATTTGATATTTATTGTTATGGTTATTATTATTAAGTGTTTGTCCATCTGGGAATGTCTTGGTTTGGCCGATTTGAATGTCGATGTGAGGGCCATTTTCTTGGTGGTGTCTATCATCACCGTTGCTACTATCGTGACTGCCATCACTTCAGTCATCGCCATCACCAACAGCCATCATTAGTCACCACCACCGTCATTATCTTCGCTTAAGCCTCGACAGTCACCACCACCAAAAGCTACAACTACGACCACCACCTATGGCCCCACCACAACACCAACGACCAATACCATACCATCTACGACCACTACCATAACTGCGACCACTACCATATCTGCGACTGCGACCACACCCCACGGCCACCACCGCCGCCTACCCTTATTCGGCCGGCCACCCCCCTCCCTCTCCTCCCGCCGTCGCCCTCGCAGCAGCGCCCTCTCCCTCGCCGCCGTCGACGAGTCCTGTTGATCGTGGACGCCGGAGAGCCCTTTAACGGGGCTTAATTGGCAGCGCTTTGGGGCTTGCTGGCCGGGTATTTATACCGGTGTGCATGGGCGTCTATGGGCGGGGGGAGGGGACAGTGGGTGGGCTCTCTCGCTCTCTTTCTTTCTGTCTCTTTTCTCTTTATCTCTACTTTCTCTTTTCTCTTTCTCTCTCTTTCTCTTTTCTCTTTGTCTCTCTCTCCCTTTCTCTTTTCTCTTTCTCTCTCTTTCTCTTTCAGCGGGCAGGGAATGCGGGTCATGCAGGCCAGGAATGGGTCATGCAGGCAGGGCATAGGCATGGCGCAGGGAATGCGGGTCATGCATGCAGGCAGGGCATAGGACATGGCGCAGGGAATGCGGGTCATGCAGGCAGGCATGGCGCAGGGAATGTGGGTCATGCAGGCAGGGCATAGGACATGGTGCAGGGAATACAGGTCATGCAGGCAGGGCAAAGGACATGGCGCAGGGTCATGCCGGCAGGGCATAGGGTAGGGCGCAGGCAATGCGTGTCATGCAGGGCATAGGGTAGGGCGCAGGGAATGGTCATGCAGGCAGGGAATGCGGGTCATGCAGGGAATGCGGTCATGCAGGCAGGGCATGGCAGGGAATGCGGGTCATGCAGGCAGGGCATAGGACATGGTGCAAGGAATGCAGGTCATGCAGGCAGGGCAAAGGACATGGCGCAGGGTCATGCAGGCAGGGCATAGGGTAGGGTGCAGGGAATGCGGGTCATGCAGGCAGGGCATAGGGTAGGGTGCAGGGAATGCGGGTCATGCAGGCAGGTCATAGGACATGGCGCAGGCAATGCGCGTCATGCAGGGGGCATAGGTAAGGTGCAGGCAATGCGCGTCATGGAACGCACTCCATCCGCCCTCAGGGCAGCGTCCAGGCGTAAGCGAGAGGAAAGATGAGACGCGCTGTTCGAGACGCTTCAGCGTTCGTGTTGCCATGGCAACGGGAGATGCATATTGGTTACAGAAACGCGCGATGTATTTTTGTTTTTTCAGCCCCGGTCTATTTAGCTCGGTGTGGGCAGATAAAAGCCCTCCGGCCGGGGAGTCCGGGGGCGCGGGGGAAGGCCGGACGCGCACCGCTTGCCTCCGGGGCTGACCAGGCGCAGTGCTCGCCGCGGGCCAGAGTGCGCAGGTTATCGCGCACCCGGAGTGGGATCTTCAGAGCGGGCATACGGGTGGATGCTGGGCGACGGCAGGGTGTGCATGCACGGCTGGCATGAGATGCGCTTGGATGAGGGCTGCAGCATGAGCAGGACGCCGGCATCCCAGGCGCGGGCCCGGGGCCTGAGGGCGGTCGCCGAACGAGCGTGTTGAGGGCGCTTCTGCGTGACGGCGGCTCATCGGGCGGGATGCCCTCGCGATCCAGAATCCAGCGGGCGCCGCGGGGAGCACGGATGTTTTCCGGTTTATATATAACCCCGTGAGTGGGGAGCGGCGCTCTGGCTTTTTCCTTTTTTCCTTCTGCCTTTTTTTTTCCTTTTCTCTGCTTCTTTTTCCTCCGTCCTCTTTTTCTTTGGCCTTTTCTTCTTTTTTTTCCTCTTCCTTTTCTGTTTGTGGTTCCCCCTCCTCTTTTTTCTCCAACTCTCTGTCATCCTTTTTCTACACACTTACCTATTTCTTTTACCTTTTTCGCCTTATTGATTTTTTTCCTTTGATTTTTCCTTTTTTTATTTTTGGGACTTTTCTTCGTCGTCGTTTCTTTCTTCGTATCCTTATTCTTACTTTTTTTTGTTCTTTCTTTCTTTTCTCTTCTCGGACCTCGCTCCCCATCCACGCGGTAAACAAAGCGATCGATTTTAGGGAAAAGTTTTCGAGAGCGGGCGGGCCTCTTGGTCTTGCCTCCCGTTCATTGCCGGGCCGTGCGGCGGCCTCCTTCGCCCGCCGCCGCCAGAGAGCAGAAGGAACGCTTGTCTATTTATGTACTTCGGTCTGGAAGTT
>NW_020870858.1:92651-102651 GCF_003789085.1 Penaeus vannamei
TTTTCTTTGTTCTTTTTGCCGTGGAGGAATAATCTATTTTTTTTTCTTTTTTTTCTTGCGAAAGTGGAGTGATGATAGAGGAGTAATGGAAGCAATCATTAAGTAAGTATATCTCTTGATCAGCAGCGGCATTTGAAATTATTTTCTCTTTTTTCTTTCTCTCTCATTTTATTATGCTATGTGATCCTTTTAGTATTCTTAGAAGTGTGTTTAATATTGTTAAAAAACAGTTTATTACAAATTCATTCCTAGGGGCCATAGTGAATAAATAGTCTACAATAATGATATAGCCTCCATTAAATGGTGGTGTGTATACATGTGTGTATATATATATATATATATATATATATATATATATATATATATATATATATATATATATATATATTATGGTTCATATTTTCTTCTTTATATGTGGGTATTAGTTTAAGTATTACAAATTAATACAGTTTATTTTTTATTTTTTAATTACTATTGCACGATGCATAAGTCTAGGGGCCCAAATCCACATTTCACTACCATCAGTCGCCATCATCAATCAGAACCAAGATTTTTAAAAATCCTTAAGATAGTTTTTGTGTAATGTAATGTATGTAATAAATGCATGTTTCTAGTGTTAGTCTAGGCATCTAGTCAGGCCTACCACACCCTTACCATTCACTTTACATGCCAAGGATTACAGTTATTCAACTTTTCACCGAGAGAAATGAGTTGTCTGCTAAAAGAAAACTGATACCAGCATATTAGACTCACTCTATCAGAAACTGGTACAGGAGATATCACAAGTTTTGTTTTTAGACTTTAATGCTTAAAGGAATTGCCTGACAACCTTCCAAAGACACACTAAAATCAGTTTAGAAAGATGGAAATCCTGGATGTGGCAAAATTAGTTCAAGAGAAAACCTGAAATAACATTTTCACGAAAGTTGAAACAAAATTCAGTTCCCTCAAGAACTATTAAAGCTTTTTTCTTTGGTTCGTAGAATAATCTGAAAGGCTATGATTTTAAAGTCCAGATTTAGATTTTTTTTTCCAACCAAAGATATTGCCATCAGTAGAAAAAAAAGGCTAAAGACGATATCTTCTTTAACTCTGTATGTGTAAGTTATATTTATATATATATTTTGTTTAAGTGTGTATTTATAAAGGACTATACAAATTCCAGAGAAATTATAAAATTAGATCAGAGAATCTTTGACCAAAGCTGTATGGACTGAAAATGTTATTTGATTTTTTTTTTTTTCTTTTTTTCTTAGATTAGAAAATATCTGAAAATGTTTTTGTATAAGATGTTAGATACCATCACGATGTTAATGGCTTCATTTATCTCATTTTTCAGGGTGTTACAAGAGCTGATGACGCCTGTGGAATGCCTCATGCCGGTGGAGATCATGGGAAGAAATTATGAGGGTCGGCATATTGTGCACGAACTGGAATCAGCCATAGTAATGACTAAGAAACTATTCCTAGACACCCGCGTCACAAAAGCCCTCATTGATTTAATGAGCACGGTCTTACAGGTGGGTCGCGAATAAGAATCTTACAGTATTATATACATGGTTCTCCCTTTCTGCTATTTCTGGCTCTACCCCACATCTCTCTCTCTCTCTCTCTCTCTCTCTCTCTCTCTCTCTCTCTCTCTCTCTCTCTCTCTCTCTCTCTCTCTCTCTCTCTCTCTCTCTCTCTCTCTCTCTCTCTCTCTCTCTCCCTCTCTCCCTCTCTCCCTCTCTCCCTCTCTCCCTCTCTCCCTTTCTCCCTCTCTCCCTTTCTCCCTCCCCCCTCCCTCTCTGTATCTCTCTCTTTCTCTCTTTCTTTTCTTTCTTTCTTTCTCTTTTTTTTTCTCTTTTTCTTCCCCCTACCCATATTACATAAAAGCATAATTATTTACCCTTCATTTCCTTATGTATGTTTATATTTTTTTCCAGGATTCCAAGGTGCTAAGCCTTGCCGAGTGTGAACTTATCAACCATTGCCTGTTGCTCGTGAGAAACCTCCTTCATGTGAGCAACATCCCTTGCCCACTCATTAACAAAGCCATGTACAATCCACCAACATCATCCTCATCCTCAAATCAGCAGGTATGGACATAGTTTTAGTTTGGTTTTCATAGAGTTTTATAGGTTGAATGGAAGCAAATCTGTCATGTAAGAGAAATTTAGAAGTTTATAGTAAGGCTATATTTCCAATAGATGAGTAAACCTGTGATGTTTTGTATAGTTTGTTTTACAGATTACATGATGAATTATGCTGGGTGTGAACAGCTTTGCATTTTGATTATTTTAATGTTGGGAAATTAAGAAGAAAAAAAAATTGACAAATTATAAAGGAGGAAATAATTTACCTTTCACATGACACATTATCTTCATCTCTTTCTTTCAGGCTGGAACAAGTCCAGATGTTTTGACAGAAGACCAAATTATGTGGAACCTGTTTGCTCATAGATTTGACAATATCTTGATACAGTTGCTAACTTGTGACCAGCAGGTGGGTTTGTTTTTGTCTTTTTTCTTTTCTGTTTCATATTGAAGTATAATGACATACTTGCAAATTATTATCACTTTTCTAGCATGGTATCACCATCCACATATGTAATTATTTTTAAGTTAAAATACTTTTTATTAACTTCTTCGACTACAGTGAACCCTCGCTATAACGCGGTTCACCTTTCACGTTCTCGCTGCTTCACGGATTTGCATTATGCATTGTATTCTGCATTCTAATTGGCTAAACAGTCTCTCCGCTTCTCTACCTGTGTGTCAATAACGTTACAGTTTAATATGTACATGTACGTAAAACAGCTTGCCAAATTTAAGTTTGCAAATTTTCTCTAAAACCCATAAAGCCTTCAGTTCATATTGATGATTAAAATTATTATTTTACAGTACAGTAGTTACTTGTAAAAAACGTTTATACAGTACTTTTATTTGTTAAACAAATACTTGGGCCTGTAAAAAGGTTTTGTTCTTTGGTTTCAATGTATTGTAGAGTATTTCATTGTATAATAATTGTAAAAAAAATAAAGGTTACTACTACACGGATTTCGCCTATCACGGGTTCTATTTGGAACGTAATCCCCGCGAAAAATGAGGGTTCACTGTACTTCTTTTTTTTTATCAATTTTGTACTTCCAGGTTTAGGGATCACTATAAAGATTTTAATGTGTTTTGTACCTAAATTAGATTTTTTTTCCAAATATGTATCAATACTTCTCGAAGCCAGATTACAATTTTTCATTTTCAATTTTTTAAACCAAGAGACTCATTTTGATCTCTCATTTCATCAGCCTTACTGTATATATGATAGTACTAGTAAAGGATCTTTTTTTTCACAGCATTTGTGGAATGTCACCCTAGTGCAGCTTGTTTCCTTGATGTATCGTGAGCAGCAGCAAAGCACAATTCGAAAGCTTATTCATGAATGGTTGGAATCCTCACTCTCGGAGAGTTCAGAGGATGATGAGAACAACACCATGTCATCGTCATCCTCAGTGAGTAGACTTTTTTTGTCTCACTTTATGTGAATGAAACTGTATAGAAGCATAAAGTTGGATATTTCAGTAATCACAGAAATCTATTTTATCAGACTTGAACACCTGCTCTTGTTGTCTTCACAGGATGCCATCTCAACATCTGACCCAGTATCGGACTCCTCAGAAAGGTTATCTCCTGTTGACAGTGTTAACAAAGGGGAGAAGACTCATCCAAATGCAAATGAAAATAATGAAAATTCAGACACTTCAAGGATTGCAAAGACAGATAAAGAGGACAGCTGCAAGGACAGTGGGTTTGGTCGCTCAGGTTCCAACATGGATTCGTCACCCGAAGAGTCGGTCTCTGAGGGCACTAGTCAGCATATGGGTATGCAGAAAACATGGAATTCCACTTCTACAAATGATGATAGTCAGCAATATTCCACTGATCAGACATCATCAGGAAACAATTTGGACCAAGTCCAGAAGATAAATGTACAACATAGTGAAAATAAACTTGAAAATGTATCTATAGACCGAATGGAAACTTCTCCTTTAGGATTTGACAATGTCAAGGATAGTGCATGTGACATGAAAGATGAACTGAGTGAAAGAGAAAGTGACCCAGGAGGAAGTGGAGGAAGTGAAGGGGGAAGTGAAGGTAGTAGCCCAGTGCCTGCAATGGGCCAGGAATCCCCAATATCACAGATAGACATTGATAGTCGGGATCCAAATCCTCCACAGTATATTCATAATGTTGAAGATGAAATTCTAACAGCTGTTGGCTCATTGCTGATGGAGGATGGTGGCTGTGACCCAACACCATTGAGAGTAGAGACCATAGATGATATGGGGCAAATGGATGAGGAAGTTAATCAGCAAATGTGTTCATCACAGGAATCCATCAAGAGACCCCCAAACAAGGAGGAGTCAGGGTCCAGTGGGGATTCAAGTGAGAAAAAGCCTCCACCTCAGTTACCAAAGTTGCTTAAGAACAAACCACTAACAGGTCAGAAAAGATCCAGACATACAATGTCACAGAAAATGCTTTCAGAGAGCCAGGAGAATAATGAATCAAGTAACTCTACAGGCTCAGAATGTGACGAGGGCCCCCATGCCAAGCGACCACACCATCAGAAGCCTCACAAGATGCTGAGTAAGCCAAGACCAGCCAAAATGTTGCAGAAGGCGCTGCAGGAAAGAAACATCAAGCGGAGTAAATTGATGAAGCGCAAAGAGAGCAATAGCATAAAGGCAAAAGCCCTCTTGCATCATCATCCAACAGCAGATGATATTTCAAACTTGCTGAAGGAGTTCACTGTGGACTTTATGCTTAATGGGTACTCTAATATGGTACAGGGTTTAAGACTACAAGTTATGTTACCCTACCAGATTGATCTTGACAAATCTCATGTTTTGTGGCTCATAACATATTTCCTGCGCTTTGCTGTTGAGCTGGATTTGGAGCTTTCGCAAATTTGTCCAGTTTTATCTGTAGATGTAAGTATGAGTAATGTTCATTCAAAGATACTGATATTTTGTAGACTTTTTCTTGTATTACTTTTATTTATTGTAATGATTGGAAATTCTTCTGAACTCGCTTCAATTTACAAAGTTTAAAGTTTTCTAAAGCTTTTAAATTTGAGTGAAAAATATATATATTCCAATAATTATATAAATTGAAATATCAAAATACCTTATTTAACACATTTTATATTTAGATATGTTGTGCTATATTATTTTACCTGAATCTCAGACATACAAAAGCCGTATGTTTTGTAAATTGATGGTTGTGTGTATATGAAGTTTATACAGTAAATTAGACAATTTGCAAAATTTCAGCCTGAAACCATATGCTGATGTAGAATCCTTTTTCCAGGTGGTTTCCTACTTGGTATATGAAGGAGTAGTTATGCAAGAAGAACTGGAACAAGCAGTCCGTTCTGGTGAAGACAACCTGCTCCCTCATGTCAGACGTCTGCATCTTGTGGTTACAGCTCTTAGAGAATTTTTTGTAGCTTTAGATGTCTGTTTGAAGAAGGAGCAGAACCTATGTAATGCTGGGAATTTACTGCAGATAAAAGGTTTGATCACATTACTTGAATTAGAGATAATTAGTGAGTGCAGAGAAACGCAAGGAGGGAAGAGAGATGAAAAATTGAATGTTATAGTTGTTAATGTAATGATTTCACATTCTTTAGTTTTTTGATAGTATCACTTGGATATGATAGGTCTGAGACAACATTTAATGATAAATAGATTTTTTTATAAATATAGAGCATATTTATTTACAGAGGAACTTGGGCAACTCGTTGAAGTTAGACAGTTGTTTGTCTTGTTGATACGGATGTACAGGCCAGGAGTATTGAACCTCAATTATCTCCAAGATCTCATTACGACAAATCATCGATTCTTGACAACTCAGGAGGGAAACAACCTCACAACTTCATCCTTGCAGTGTTTCAACATTGTAAATCATATCAAGCAGTAAGTGGATAAGTCTTTTGTAACTTGATTGAATTGTGGCTTAGTAATAAATGTTGAATATATTGACAAGATTATTTCTATCTATTCCATATTGTTATATTCGTTTATTCTTTTGCTTTTAGGTTTGCCACCATGGACATGATGCGTCAGTATGGCCGTCTCCTTGAAAACTTCAACATCAATGATGAAACTGTAAATGATTGCATATTCACAATGATGCACCACATTGCAGGAGACTTACGTAATGTTAATGTTTTACTGCAGCCTCCAATTTTGAGAGTATTTCTACGCATTTGGAAAGAAGGCTTTGAATTGTGTGCAGTAAGTTTTTATTAATGCATCATTTATCTTCAGATATCTCTTGACTTTTGTATGGAAGATATGATCCCAACAATATGGTATGAATTTTGTAACTGGTTATAAGTTTCAAGATTTCATTATGCTTCTGTTTATTAATACATATGCTAAATAAAGATTAACTGTTTCAGGACTGGGCAGATCTCATAGAATATGTATTAAGGAAATGCACCCGTGTCCGCACAGAACACCCCAATAAGGAAAAGAAAGACACACAAAAACCAGTGTCAGAACCTCTTGGCATTGAATTGACGTAAGAAATGTTTAAACAGATTACAATATTATTATGCAAAAGTAGTAGTAGTATCAGTTTATTCAGTAAATGTTTCAAAAGGAGTAGTATATCCTGTGGATATGGAATATTTACAAAGAGTTTTAAAAGTAAAACAACATTCCTGAATCAAAAGATTAATTATTAGATATTTAGAAGAAATGCTACCTTTGTGTTTTTAACATATTCTGATATTCTGTTACTTTGATAATTGGTTAAATCTAACTGATTTTTCTTCTTGGGCCTTTAGGGACGAAGACCTAGACCAGCTCTACTCTCTGTACACTGCCTCCACCAGTGAGCAAGATTTGATGGACAAGATCAAGGAAATATGCTGTGATGATTCAATAGAAGAACCTATTAAGAAAGAAGTATATAACTTTTTTTTCATGTGTGTGTGTGTGTGTGTGTGCGCATATGCAAGTGAGTGTATGTGCGGGGGTATATGTGTGTGCGTATGCATGTGCTTTGTATGTGCATATGAATAGGTGAGTAAATGCACATACATGTTAGTCCTTTTGTGTGCTTGTTCATATACCTGTAAGTGTTTATGAAAATATATCAGTACAAGTGTGTATGCAAGCAAGGTGTGTGTATGTGTGTTTGTATGGATATATATATTTTTATGGACACATATATGAATGTGTGTGTAAGTCCATACTAGGTGATTGCTCAGCTGAGTTCATAAGTTTGCAACTGTAAAAGTGATGTATAGTCAAGTGTATGAGTATATGTACACAAGGATACACCTTTTTCATGGGCCTGGATACATGCTTGGATACATGTGCAGAAGAGAGGGAAAATCATCATGAATATTTATCGTAATACCTTTAATGTAATGGACTAATGTTTGAGATATACAATAGATTTGTTACTTGTACTTTTCGTGACTAGTATTTTCCATGACAGGTTATCCAGAAGTTGCTTGCCCGAGGATTTATAACTACAAGTGAATGTTCAAAACTTTGTGCTGAAATACCACCAGTGAGTTTCTGCAGTATTTTTCTGTAAATTTTAAAATCTTCAAATTTTCATAAGAATCTTAGATTTTTTAATTTTCACAATGAGTAGATTCTTTGTTTGTGTTTCCTGTTTCCTATATCTTAATTTTTTCTTACACCACAAGATTGAGCCTCTGGCCAGCAAGAGCGAAGGGGCCCTGAGTGTGGAATGTGACGTCATGCAAGTGAGCAGTGACTCGGAGGAATCCATGGATGCTCCGCAGTGTGCACCAGAAACTACACTCAAGAATATCAACAAGAAATACTCTAAGAACATTAACGAAGTTCATGAGATGATGCCACTGCTTGGCCCACTTAAAAGCAAGAAACTGACAGCGCCTGAGGTTGACAATGCAAAGAATATGGAAGAGAAGATCATCCCAATGCACAAGGAAACAAGTGATTCTGTACAAGGTTTGTTATTTGAATTTGGGTTGTAAATGATATCAGATTTGATACTTGATATCTTTTATTATATGAAGTTGCACATTTTTAGCTTAGACAGTTTGACAGGTGTCATATCATAGAAAGTTTCACTAAAATGTTTAAATTGTATTATGCTGCCAGGCAAGATATGATGGAATATCATGCTTAAAAGAATTAAAAGCCTTTCTGAAATAACTATTTTCACTTATATTATATGTCTGTTCTTAGGTGCTTCATCGGACAAAACAGAAGAAAGTGCAGAAAGCAACATGACCTGTACTGAAGACAGCACTGACTGGGATGACAACACTACCATTACAATGCTTATAGGTGTGTACTCTCTTTGAGGCATTGCCTTATAAGTTTTCAGGAAAGTGTTTTGGAACACTGTGTATAATAACCAGTAATAGTCTACTGTTTTGCTTTTATATTTTGATATATTATTTTCCTTTCAGGCCAACTCAAAGAAGAAGGATATGGGGCTCAGGTCCAGTGGTTGCAACTCCAACTCCTAGAAGCTTGTTATTCAAAGCTAAAGATGGTTGGCCCAAATCTACCAAAGGCAGAACCTGTACCTTGTCATTTCACGTGTATGTCTTTGTTTCATTTTTTGGTGGCATTTGTTAAATCTTGCTTTTTAAAGGCAAAACATACAGTTCAGTGATAAATACATAAGATTTTTTTTTTTTTTTTTTTTTTTTTTTTTCTTTTTTTTTGGTAGTGTCTTAGTTTTATCTTCTTTCCCCTTTGTTTTGCAGTATCAAACCAGTCTATACCTCTAGTTCCCTGGACAAGTGAGCAGGAAGAGGCTTTTTCTTCCTTAAAGTTCCGCCAGCTGCTTGGAGAGCTGGGCTTTCACCTTCCCTCTGACACGGGCAAAATCTTCCCAAGAATCCCCCACTTTTGGTGTCCAGAAGTACTATTTATGGTGGCAAAACGTCTCGGACCCATTAATAGCAGTGAGTATAAACATGTGAAAGTTTGTAATAGTTTCTGCACAGTCAGATACATGTTTACAAAGTGGCAAAATATTTTTCAGCCTTATGTATGTATCATAGTTATAGTTTTTTTTTTTTTTTTTGCATGACAGTCCGGAAATCAACTCGCTTTTATAATTTCTTTACTTTGTTTTGTTGGCATGTCATCAGTTTCCTTTTTCTTTTTCTAAAGTCATATTTCCACTTGCTTCAGTTGCTTAAGTTGCAATCAGCTCCTGGACTGAGCAGAAGAAATACACATACAAAAATCCAAGTATCAATTGTCAGAATTAATTTCCCAACCTCAAAGCTCAAATATGAAGCCTTTGGCAAAAAAAAAGGTTACTTAACAGTTATTGAAGTTGTAAATGCAGTATGAATATCTTATCTTGTCAGCTTAGAGGTGACAGCTGATGGCGTTATGTAAGGCTTAGCACCATTTATAAAACAATATATATAGTAGAGTACAATTAGAAATATTATTAAGTCATTAAAAAGATTGATTGCCATGATCTCGGAAATCTTGTTGATATTTTCTTTGTCATTTTAAAAGGTACATGTGTTTCCATAGATACAGGTGCAAACAGTGGAGGCATTTTGCAATGGTCGATAAGTATGTGTTATGATACACAAGTTTGTGTGAATTCAAAGGTTTAATTTCCATTACTTCACATTGCATGTGATGCATCTTCTGTATTTTTTAACCTAACTGTAGAAAAAATTCATGAATTTGAAAGCTGATTTTTAAGACTAGAAGATTCTTTTCTACCTTTAGTTTCTACTATTATTACAATCAATGCCACTTTTAATATCATTGTTACTCTTCATTTATTATTAACATTTAAAATAAACAAGTATTTATGTTTTGTTTTTTAACCCTGTGAAATTAACCAGGTTACTATCCCTCTAAGACTGGTGCTATTTTACTTGGCATGCTCACTGGGCATTGCATTGCTCCTTGTAGTTTAGATATGTAAACTGATGCTTGTAGTAACCAGAACTGGGACAGACT
>NW_020870858.1:110151-112651 GCF_003789085.1 Penaeus vannamei
TTTCTTTCTTTCTTTCTTTCTTTCTTTCTTTCTTTCTTTCTTTCTTTCTTTCTTTCTTTTTCTTCTTTCTTTCTTTTTCTTTTTGCTTTTTTTTGAGATAACATGGTATAACTGTATTTGCTTGAGGTCACAGCAATTACATGAAATCCCTGATTATTTCAGGGGTTTATGGTAATCCTTAGTTTCATGTATTCCTTGTAACATATAGAACAGATCAGATATATGGGACACACATTACACCAAGTGACTGGAAAGTCATGTGGCCTTTTAGTTTTGATATTTAGAAAAATTCCACATAAACTTTTGTTAATTACTTCAATTTCTACCTTTGTTAAGTTCTCTTTTTGGTTAATTTTTCCTAAAGAACACTATGGAATGGTCCTATATTTGATATAATATTTGCTTACTAGTGTACAGATTTATATGAGCCTTGGTAATTTCCCTTTTCCCAGAAATTAAGTGACAGTCCGTTTAACATCAGACTAGCTGATTTTTCCGAAGAAGATTGCATAATCTCATTTTTTCTCTAGACTGTGTATTTTTTCTCCTGAAGAATCGTTAATGTCCTCTCCCCTCAAAGGTAGGTAATGCCTTTTCTTTTCAGAGTAAGAATCATCCAACCCAGTGTTCTGTTAGTATTTTTTTTTTCTCTACAATTGATTAACTTGAGCTTAATACTTTTGTTCTCTGAATTTTATTATTAGCTGCTATATCAGTATGAAACATAGGTCTATATAAATAAAAGAATGATTAGCCCCCTGTAGGAATAGAGTTTATATTATTTTTCACGATAGAATTGCTCGACGAGTAATTTGTAGGCACTGACTGTTCATGTTTTATTTTATGTATGGAATTAGTATATATTGTTGATTGATTATCCTGTTGCTAAATTATTTGGGGGCTAATATCAGCATTTGGTATGATTAGTCCAAGTTGTTTATGCATTATTGGAAATGTTTTATCTCTTGTGGAAAAACTGTTTGATATTAGTTTGCTCATTTGTGCAAGACATTTTGAAAGCAGATGGTGTGATTTTTAAATTTTACAGAATTATTATAATTAAGCCAGTATTGGATCACAGTACAAAAGAGATGATTATTTTTCTTCTGCATTAAAGACCAGGAAGTGGAAGGCAGATTTAACACTAAAGAAGTTTAGGACTTTGCATTACAGTGATAGCATTTTATTAGTAACACTTTTTTAGACATTAGATGATACGTGGACTCCTCTGTCAGCATGAAACGGCAAGTGCATTTTGTTTGAGAAGACAGTGAATGATCCTTTTACATCTATCTATTCCTACATTGGGTAGAATAAGCTATGCTTTAAAGTAAGTATTAAGAGCTTTAGGGAAAAGTTTCATGATTTGGAATTATTTTAAAGAAGTTTATTATGAGAATGTAGTTGAAAGTATTATACACGTAGAATCACGTTTTTCATTAATTTTTTTTCCTTGTTCTTTTTTTGCTTCTTCCTTATTTCTTTTTAATCATTTTTGAACAATTTTGTTTTTCCTGTTTTACATTTACTCGTTCAACTTACATTTATCAGCAATGTGCATTAGCAGAGATAAATCTAGATTTAAAAAAAGATATATATCCTGGTCGACGTAAGTATTGTGTATTACTTTTAGAAACTTATTTATGGTTGGTTACTTTGTAAGGATAAAAATTAATATTTTTGACATTAAAAAAAATATATGTTTCTACACATGTTGTTTTTCTTATATTTATTATTTTAAAAGATATGACATTTAGCTTTTGAGTAATTTTCTATTGTATAGTAAAATCAGTAGTCAGACAAGTGCCTACATGCTAAACATACTCACATTAGCATTAACTTCATTTTTAATGCAGGGTGTAATGGAAAATATTTTGTTGAAAATAAGTACAGTTTGCAGTTTAACACAGTGTATATCAATGCTTTTGTACGTGCTTGTGTGGCAGGGGTGTGTGTGTTTGTCTGTCAGTCTGTCTGTCTGCCCCTGTCAGTTTGCGCATCTGTGTTGAAGATAAAACTGAAAAAAATAATGTCTGAGGCTACTATGAACATACAAGTTCTTTATAATACTTCTTTTAATCTGAAATGTCTTTATGATGTGTAACAATATAGAAGTCTAAATTTTTGTTTTTTACAAGATTTAGACAATTTTGATGTGTCTGATGTAGTCAGAGTGATTTCATTGTTTCTCTATTTTATTAGAATCCCTATGGCTGGTTTGATGGTATCTCCAGCAGGCGTACCAGCTGGTCATGAGAATCAAGATGACCCAGACGGCTTAATGACATCTCCAGTACAAGTAATTTCAACAGCTGATGATGTCATGATGATGTTATCAGACACTGAAGAGGCTCCTGCATCTGTAGAAGGACCTTCTCTGTGTTTTGAAAACCATGACGTGAAAATGGACACGTAGACCTCATGGAGTGCTGTAACATGACTTGGACAATACATCATGAATGATTAATGTCAGTAAAGCCAGTGTTGATGAGTTAAACAA
>NW_020870858.1:127651-130151 GCF_003789085.1 Penaeus vannamei
TTATACCATCTTGTTGTGATTATCAAAACTTGTTATTACTATCAATATTTTACCTTTGATTACCATTATGTTCTTCTTCACACACAACACACACACACACACACACACACACACACAACACACATACACACAACACACACAAACACACACACACACACAACACACACACAAACATTACACATACACACACACACACACACCAAACACGCACTCACATACACACGCACACAACACCACACACACACACACACACACACACACACACACCACACACACACATTACACACACACACACACACACACACACACATTACACACATACACACACATGCACACACACATTACACACACATACACACACACACACACACACGCACACACACATACCCACACATTACACACATGCACATAACATACACACACACCACACAAAACACACACACACACACACACACAACACGCACACGCACACACGCACACACACACACACACATATGCCACACACACATACACATACATACGCGCTTATATATATATATATATATATATATATATATATATATACTATATGTAGTATGTACTATATATGTATGTTATATATATGTATATATATATAGTATATATACATATATATATGTGTGTTGTGTGTGAGCGCGCGCGTGCGTGTGTGTATATGTACACAACACACACACACACACACACACACATATATATATGTATGTATGTATATGTGTATATATATATACACATAAAGACACACCACACACCACAACACACACACACACACAACACACATACACATATATATATATATATATATATACATATACATATACATATACATATACATACATACATACATACATACACACACACACACACACACACCACACACACACACACACACACCATATATATATATATATAATATATATATATATATATATATATATATATATATATATATATATATATGCATACGCACACGCTCACATACATTTATATATGTAATTGTGTGCATGTCTACGAATTTACTTATTTTTTCTATCATTTACACGTCCACCTTTACCGGCAGACGAACCCCCTCGGCGCCCACTCGCTCCCATCGGCCGCCCGCGAGCCGTTGGCGAGAGAGTGACTCGGCTGACTGTGGAGGATGACTCGCCGTCCGTCGAGGCTGAGTGCGCCGGAAACGGAGCGAGAAATATGCTGGAGTATGCTGAGCTTCCCTAGACGTAATGCTGGCAGGATTAAGATTTATTGAACCAGCTTGCTTTAAGAGTGATTTGTTTTGTTTTTGTTTGTACTGACGTGTTTATATGTGTTTTTAAAGATGGTAATATTATTGATTGATGTTGGCGGTATTGTCCATAATGGCGGCAACAACTTTGATGATACTGTTGACACTTCTAATGGTAATAATGACAGTTATGGTTATGGCCATAGTGATATTACTGACGATAACAGTAACACTGCTAATGATGATGGTGGTGATGACGATGATGATAATAATGATTACAATAATTAGGATTGTGATAATCATAATAATGACGTCAACAATGATAACCAGAAGCACAGCAATCTGTCCAGGCAAAAGGGCCGCTCAGGCAATCATTTAAAACCCTCCTGGGTCCGGATCAGACCCGAGCGCCGCCGGAATCGAGCGGCATCCCAGTTGGGCGAAGGCACGACGGTGATAGAAAAGTCATTAAAAGTTGAGTTATCCCGTTACGAACAAAACAACTAACCAACGCTACCAAAAACACAATCTCCTTGGCGGAGGTAATAATAATGATAATGATTAAAATGATAATAACTGTAGGGAGAATGATATCGATTAAGATAATTATCATAATGATGATGATTATATTAATAACAGTAATGATAAGAATGATAAGAATGATAACTGGAAGCACTCAGAGAGCGCATACCTCCGCCAAGGTGATAGGGTTACTGATGCAATAGAATTATTCCCACGAGGAATTACATCAAAATCACCTTTCTCAAGCACGCTGGTGGCGCCCGCGTTTCCCTCGCTCGCGAGGAATCTTTTTAAAAGCTCCTGAATCCAGATCATGACCCGATCACCACCAACATTTAAACGCATCTGAATTGGGTTAAGACACTGTATCGTGAATTTTATTCAAGATATTTCTATGTTGTATGTTCACATTATTCTGCATACTGTATATTATCATTCTGTATTGATTTCCTCTCTATTTAGATGTCATATTATGTATCCATAATGTTGTATATATATATATGTGATTAAATTTGATTATTTTATTTTATGCTTTACTCTTTGTAGGATGTGTTTTGGTAATTTTTATACGCTGCGCTTGCCTTTCGGCATTTTTTTTGTTTTTGTTTACACATTTTCGGAGAAGACGCTTGCCCGCGCCACATGACTGAGGAGTAACAAGGAATGGATTTGTGTTGGTCCGATTTCCTTTTTTGAAGCTATTGACACTACCTGATACTGATCATAACAGCATCTTTC
>NW_020870858.1:147651-150801 GCF_003789085.1 Penaeus vannamei
TCCATGCCCAGGAACCTATTCCAATGTGCCTTGACCAGCAGTGTAGAGTGTATTACAGGAGTATTAAGAAATGACAAATAACCAAATGTTAATTACTGTTAGAGTTACAGTCTAACTAGGGAGATGATTTAGAGTATCTGTAAGGGGTAGCGTACCTGTAACAGTCCATGTCCATCTTGATATAGCATATCAAATGACAAATATTGCCCATGGAAATTGGAAAAATAAAAAGTGCTTATGCAGAAAAAGAAATGATAACATTGCAAAGAGGAGGCAAGGAGTCTTGACACTGCACATACGTATTCATGTGGGCTTGGCTTACAAGTCACACACCTGGCGGAGTTGCCTCTGAAATAAGCCTATTGCCCAGATTTTAGACCATGTTCAAGTAATGAGGCAACTGGATCTAATGGGTGAATTATGTTCCACATCTTGAAAATCTGTGCTTGTTGTAGTTGAAGTTATTCTCAGCATTGCCTGTACTTCCTGTTTTTCTGTATTTTGTGCATAGGTAAGAACATGATTAGGAAAAGGAAGAGACAGAAAAATGGGGAAATAGGAACTACTAAGAGAAGCTAGATAGGAAATATTGGCCATCCAATTTTTGTTTTAAGAAGGTTGAGAGATTATGGTTTTACAAAAGTTATGTTGAGGTAAATATACACTGAACAGATTCATGATGACTGATACAGGTTGAAAGGTTGGTGATGACTGATACAGCTTTACGGATTGGGGATGAGAAGTATTTAACTATATATAGCCTCTGCATGATGTGGGGTCAGGGCTGACTCGGTAGTGGCTCCAGGTGATGGTCATTCATGTCATGGTCAAATTTGGCATGGCTCTGGGAGACAGGTCATTTGCATCATATTACAGTGATGCCTGCATTATATTTTATGCTGTTCTTCATTAGGACCCCACATACCTATGCCATGTGCACTTGGGTATGAGGGAGAATGGGATCTGTAATATGATTGACTATTGTTTTATATAAAGGGTAAATTTTAGCACACACCAACACATGACCCTCTCACTGGTGATATCAAAATTTGTGTAATCCACTCTCTAGTTTATGTCAGGGGTTATCAAAATTTTGGAGGCTGCAACCCCTACAAATTACTTCAAGTTCATGATTCACTCTCCCGGCAATCAAAGTAATTTTGATGCAAACCTTATAAACTGATACTGATGGCTTCTCACAAAATACACGTCTTTACTGAATGCATTTGCCTTGTGGAACTACACAAATAACTGAAGTGAGGACTCAGATTACAGAGTAGTAACTGTTATCAATATTACCAGATTTTTAGTGTGGAGTAATCTATACAGCAATGTAAGCATGCAACATTATGCTTTTTGATGCATTATCAAGCATCTAGCAGGTCAAATACTACTGACATGTTCTAGCTGTTATGAAATAGACTTTCACTATTTTCTAATCTATTCTCTCTTGCCCCCCTCTCAGAGTTTGTGCCTCTCTCGCTTCCTCTGTTATTTTCTCCCTCTTCTGTCTGTTGCTCTTTGTATTTGTATATCAGTTAGTTAATTTATTTAGGTATTTTTCAGTCACTTGTTTTATATATGGTACTTTAAAAATAAAAGCAAACTTTTATTAGATGTTTTATTCATATATCACAGACATTATAGAAAGGTTATTAAATCATGAGAGCAGGTTTGCATGCAATTATTTTTTAAGATTTCCATATTTTTCTTCAAAAGATGGGATGCAAAGAATCATACCTGGAAAGTTGCGGAGAAGCTGCGTCCACTTACTGTCCAACTTGATTGGAAAAAGAATGGGACTACACTTTTCCGATCTGTCAATTTTGCTGGATATGTTGGGGTCCTTACTGCAGTTAAGAAGGTAAGATTTATTGTAAATTTTCTTCTAAATTTGTCAGATTTGAAGTGTTATATTATGTTATCTATATGTGAAATGCATATATATATGATATGTATATATATATGTATATGTATATTTATACACGCACATATATATATATATATATATATATATATATATATATATATATATATATATATATATATATATATATATATATGTATAGATACATATATATACACTATATATGTATGTGTGTGTGTGTGTTGTATGTATTTATATATATATATATATATATATATATATATATATATATATATATATATATTATATATATATACATATATATATATATATATAATATATATTATATATATATATATATACATATATATATATATATACATATATATATATTATAATATATATATATATATATATATATATATATATATATATATGTATATTATATATATATATATATATATATATATATATATATATATATATATATATATATATATGTATATATACATATATGTATATACATATATGTAAGAAAAACCCACAATGCACAAACTAGATTTATTGATAAATCTAGATTGTGCATTGTGTTTTCCATTGCATACATATATGTATATACATACATATATATATATATATATATATATATAATATATATATATATATATATTATATATATATGTATATATATTCATAAATGTATATACATATATGTATATGTATATGTATATAAAATATATATATTATATATATATGTATATATATTTATATATTATATGTATATATTAATATAATATAATATAATATATATATATATTATATATATTATATATATACTTGTATATATATACTGTATATATATACTGTATATATATACTTATATATATATACATATATATATATATATATATATATATATATATATATATATATATATAATATATATATATATATATATATATATATACATATATATATATTATATATATATATATACATATATATATATAATATATATATATATATATATATATATATATATATATATATATATATATATATATATATATATAATATGTGTATATGTGTGTAAAAACAAGCATACAATATTTTAACTATATCTTATCTTTATTTTTTGTTTCTTATTGTATCTCACACAGGACAAGTTCACGTTTTCCCTGGACAAGCGATTTGCTCTGAATGGAGGCTACATGGGGCTGCTAGAGTGGATCCTCTTCAACGATTACAAGCAAAGGTTTGTGCTTTTGGGATAAGCAGATAAA
>NW_020870858.1:155901-161023 GCF_003789085.1 Penaeus vannamei
GGTGAGTGAGTGAGTTAGTTTAGTGAGTGAGAGAAATGAGTGAGTGAGTGAGTTAGTTTAGTGAGTGAGAGATTGAGTAAGTGAGTTAAATGAGTGAGTGAGTGAGTGAATTAGTGAATAAGTGAGTGAGTGGATGAATGAGTGGGGAAGAGAAGGGAGGAGAGACAAGCATGAGAGGCAAAGTGGCATGTATTTAGATTGGAGAAAGAAAGAAGATGAGAAATGAAGACCAGGAGAGGAGAGTGGAGAAGGTAGAAGCAAGCAAGAAATGTATAAAGGAAAAAAAGAAGCAGCAATATAAAAGTGTTTTTTTTCTTTCTTTCTTTTTTTATTAACGCACCTAATTTTGCAGCTTCGTTTTATATCAACGCTCCCGGGAATTTTGTTAGCATTGCTGTTATTATTATTATTATTATTAGTTTACTCTTCTATTTTCATTTTCTTGCCCGTATCGTCAAATCTTTTGGTAGGCTCCGCGAGACTATCCTCTTTTCCCACTCTGCCCGAGAAGGTGGTTTTACCCGAGCAAAATAATGTCGTGTCACATAAACAGTCATTAGATGAACGTCACGCGAGTAAATGACAAGGCAGCCAGCTTGGAGAAACCCCCGACCCCCCGACCCCCTGCTACCTCAACTCCCCCTCCTTTCCTCCACTTTTCTCCGTCTTCCACCTTCCTTCCACTTTTCTCCGTCTTCCACCTTCCTTCCACTTTTCTCCGTCTTCCACCTTCCTTCCACTTTTATCCGTCTTTCACCTTCCCTTCCCCTTCCCCTTCCCTACCTCCGCTACCCTATCTTCTCGTTCTTTCCTCCCCTCTTCTCCGTCTTCGACCTCCCATCCCCCTTTCCCACTCATTCCTTACCCCCCCCTCCTCGTCCTTTTTACCTCGCTCCCCATCCTCCCCACAAATCCCCATTGCCCCCCCCCTCTCCCTCAGCTCCCCCCTCCTCTCCTCTTGTGGAGGTGGAAACTCACGCAAATTACCATTATTATCTACTTGACAGTCTATCCTGCACGGTTCCAGAGAACGAAGGAAGCAGGGGGGGGGGGGCAAGGAGTGTGTGGGTGTGAGTGGGCGTGAGAGAGGAACAGATGACGCTGAAAAGGGAATATGTGTGTATATATATCTATCTATCTATCTATCTATCTATCTATCTATCTATCTATCTATCTATCTATCTATCTATCTATCTATATATATATATATATATATATATAATATATATATATAATGTATGTATGTATATGTATATATAAATATGTATAGTATATGCATATATACATATGTATATATACGTACATATACACGTGTGTGTGTGTGTGTGTGTGTGTGTGTGTGTGTGTGTGTGTGTGTGTGTGTGTGTGTGTGTGTGTGTGTAAGAGAGTGAGTGTGTGTGATGTGTGTGTGGATGTATGTGTAAGAGAGAGAGCAGGCAGGCAGAGGCAGGCAGGCAGGCAGGCAAGGCAGGCAGGCAGGCAGGCAGGCAGGCAGGCAGGCAGGCAGGCAGGCAGGCAGGCAGGCAGGCAGGCAGGCAGGCAGGGCAGGCAGGGAGGCAGGAGGCGGGTGGGCGGGGAGCAGGCAAGGGATGGAGGACATAGAGAGAGGGTGAAAGAGTAAAAGAAGTTGCAGAGAGAAAGCACAGAGACTAAGATCAAGAACAAACCCCTTGGAGGGAGGAGGGGGGTGTAGAGGGTTGTTGAGGGGTGGAGGGGAGGAAGGGGTGGTGGTTGGGAGAGGGGGAGGAGGGGAGCGGGGTGGGGGAGGGGGAGGGGGAGGAGGGGAGCGGAGTTTGCTTCGAGAGCCACAGTTTGAGAGCCCCAAGACTCCCGGAATACCACATCAGGTTTTAAAACTTCCTGCTCATTGTATGCGTCCATTCTGCGTCCACAGTTACACTCTTTCTCCGCCGTTCCCCTCCCCCCCCTGCTCCTCCACTCTCCCCTCCCCTCCCCCTCTTCCCTTTCCCCACCTCCTTTTTCTCCACTCCACTCCCTCCCCATATTCTCTCTCCCTCTACTCCCTCCACTCCTGCTCCCTGCTCCCTCTCCCCTCCTTTCTTCCTTCCTCTTCTCTCCACTCTTTCCCCTCCCTCTCATCCCTCTCCCCTATATCTCCTTCTTCCCCCCTCTGTCCCTCTCTTTTTTTCTTTATCCCATTTCTCCTCGTACCCCTCTCCTCCATCACCATCCTATCTCCTCTCCCCTTCCTCCCTCACGCCTCTAACGTCCTCGTCCATCTCTCTCCTTCTCCCTCTTCCGTGTCCTCGTGTCACATCCTCCCTCTCCCCTCTCCCCCCCCCCCTCCTTCTCTCTTCAGATCCTTCTCTCCATCCTCCTCTTTCCTTACCATGCCCCCCCCCGGTCCCTCCCTCTGCCCCACACACCCTTCCCCGACCTCGACGTTCTCTAGGCCAATATTCCTTCGTGAGTTGTTAGTTTAGTGAGTGAGTGAGTTGAGTTGAGTGAGTGAGAGTGAGTGAGTGAAGGAAGGAATCAGTATGAGTGAGTGAGTGAGTTAGTGAGTGGATGAATGAGTGGGGAAGAGCAGGGAGAAGAGAGAAGGAAGAGGGGCAAAAAGACAAAGTACATAGATCTGAGAAAGAAATAAGGTGGCTCTCTCACCTGACGAATGAATGAAAATGAAAATAACTGAAGATAGTGGGAAATGCACGAAAAGAGGGAGATAGAGGCGATCAGTTAGCGAAAAGAAGATTGAGAGGGAAAATGGAGGAAGATGAAGGAGAGAGTAGGGAGTAGGAAAGGGAAGAAGAGGTAGAGGGATAGGGAAAAATAGGATAGGGGAACAGAGAAGGAAAAAAGTGAAGGTACAAGGATTAGGAAAGTGGGAGGGATGAAGACGGGGATAGGAATAGAGATAAAGGCATAAAAAAGGAAGGAGAAAGTGACGGGAGAGGGAGGAGAGACAGACGGACAAGCAGACAAAAGGAGACAATACAAACAAGCGGCACACAAACGCGTTTTGGCAGACAGTCCGATGGACAAGTAGAGGCTACGGTTCCCAGAGCCCGCTGCTAAGCTAGCCAGCTAACCAGGTTAATCTTGATCTTGCTTGGTATGCGGGGTTTAGTTGCTTGATTGACTCGGATTGGACCAAGGGGGAATGGGTGGGCGCGAGGTGAAGAAGGGACTGGTAAATGAGGACGTGTTTGTGTGATTCGGAGAGGGAAGGCTATATGGGTGGCTACGGAGGGAGGGGCTGGTGTCACGTGTTGTTGTTTTCACCTGAGCATTGGGCCTCATGTGTAGGCACTGGGGTCATTCATGCGCGGGAGGGACTTTTTGTGTTCTCTCTTGTCTCTTGTTTCGTTGTCTGTCTTTCTATCTGTCTTCTCTCTTAAACTCTTTATCTATCTCTTTCTCTCTCTCTCTCTCTCTCTCTCTCTCTCTCTCTCTCTCCTCTCTCTCTCTCTCTCTCTCTCTCTCTCTCTCTCTCTCTCTCTCTCTCTCTCTTCTCTCCCTCTCCTTCCCTCTCCTCTCCCTCCACTCTCCCTCTCCCTCCCTCTCCTCCCTCCTCCCTCCCTCCCTCCCCTCCCTCCTCCCCCCCTCTCTCTCTCTCTTCTCCTCTCTCTCTCTCTCTCTCTCTCTCTCCTCTTCTCTCTCTCTCTCTCTCTCTCTCTCTCTCCTCTCTCTCTCTCATTCTCTCTCTCTCTCTCTTCTCTCCTCCTCTCTCTCTCTCTCTCTCTCTCTCTCTCTCTCCTCTCTCTCTCTCTCTCTCTCCCCTCCTCCCTCTCCCTCCCTCTCCTCCCTCCCTCTCCCTCTCTCTCTCTCCCTCTCCTTACTTTCCTCCTCCGNTCTCCCTCCCTCCCTCCCTCCCTCCCTCCCTCCTTACTTTCTCCTCCTGTGCCACCACTTCTCGGCTGACACCACTTCCAACACCCGCCAGAGACCCCGTGGGCGTCAATTTAAACCTGCAGTGTTGGTGTTGTCTAGTGGGCGCTTCGATCCATTCATTCTTATGCATGCTTATTCACCGGGTGTTTGATTTGTTTGTTCCGGCATTCATTCTTCACGCGCCGCTCCCGGAGGCCTTTCATTGCGAATAATGGCCGAACTCTTCTGAAAGTCGGTAAACAGCGCTGGACGGGGGTGGAGGGAGGGAGGGGGGAGGGGGAGCATCAATGAAAAACAACAACAGCATCGATGCCAAAGTCAGAGTCAAAAGCGTGAACCGAACAGCTCTTAAAAAAAACGAAAATCGTCGATGAAGTAGCAGTGATAACAAAGCTGTTGGCATTGACGAGACAATAACATCAACAGAACCTCGATGGCGGTGTCAAAATAGTCAACGGAACGTCAACAACAAGGGCAAAAGAATCGATGAAACATGAGCAACAAAGTCAGAATAATGAACGAAACACCAAGGATAATATCAGTAACAACCAGACAAAATTAATGGCAAGGTCAAACGCATTAAAAAAAAACAACAACAAAAAGAAAACTCCATCGACAAGAAAGGATAAAATGAAGTCGAAAAAACATCAATAATAAACCCGCCCCCCCCTCCACACACACATGTATATTAGAAAAACCAAGAAATAAGAGCATTGGCGACAAATAATCACCGAAATACTAATGCCAATATCAGGAACAACCAGACAAAATTAATGGCAAGGTCAAACGCAGTAAAACAAAATAAAACAAAAAAAAAGAAAACCATCGACAAGAAAGGATAAGATAAAGTCGAAAAAAAACATCAATGATAAACCACACACAAAAATATACATTAGCAAAACCAAGAAATAAGAGCATTGTCGACCTCATAAGCAAATTCAAAGCCTCCGTAAGACGATCACCAAACGAAGTCAGAAGCCACCAGCAAAGCAGCAACAATAACAAGCCGGAAAGGATCGATAACAACAGCAATAACAAAGGCAAGAACCATCAACAAAACGTCAATAACAGAGGCGAACGCATGAATAAGGCAGCATCGGCTATGAGGGCCAATGACATCAACAGTACAGCGTAAACGACGGTGCGGGGAATGGCATCAATAAAGTGATTGCAACAGCGAAAAGTATATCGCGTTGCATGTGAACTGGAATGTAGAATCACTCGTCTGTCTCTCTCTCTCCCTCTCTCTCTCTCTTTCTCTCTCTCT
>NW_020870858.1:162479-164979 GCF_003789085.1 Penaeus vannamei
TCCCTTAGTGCTCAGCTCTCACAGGTCGGCCTGGCACCATAACCCCGGCTGACCTTCGCCGGGAATGGGAGGCTGGGCGTGGGCATGGGTGTGAGATGGGGGGGGGGGGGTATGCGTGTGAGATGGAGGGGGGGGATATTACGTGTACACGATGGAGTGGCTGGCGGGTATGTGTTTGAGATGTGTGTGTGTGTGTGTGTGTGTGTGTGTGTGTGTGTGTGTGTGTGTGTGTGTGTGTGTGTGTGTGTGTGTGTGTGTGTGTGTGTGTGTGTGTGTGTGTGTGTGTGTGCGTGTGTGTGTGCGTGTAGTGTGTGTGTGTGTCAGATGGAGGGGGGGGGGCTGGGTTAGAGTGAAGAAAGGAAATGAAAGCGAATGATGTGGGAATTTTTCGTACACTGACGAAATAAAAAAAGGACAATAAAAATCACAAGATGACAAATAAGAATACAACTCCCCCCCCCCCCTTTCGCCTGTACTTCGACACATCCCTCTCATCCTCTGCCTTCACCATTACCTCTCTCTCTCCACCTCCACTACCAACTCATCTCCACCTCCACCATCATCACAACCACCACCACTCTTCCACTAACTCCACCACCGCCATCACCTTTTCCCCACCTCCACTTTCTCCCCCACCACCACCTCCTCCATCACCTCCACACCACCATCTCTTCCACCTCACCACCACCTCCTCCATCACACACCACCTCCTCCATCACCACCACCATCCATCATCACCACCCACCACCACCTCCTCCATCACCACCACCACCTCCTCCATCACCACCATCACCTCCACCACCACCACCACTTCCTCCATCACCACCACCACCTTCCCATCCGAACATCCGTGTTGACTCCCTCCCGTCCATCAGGGGCTCCGCGACCCTAGGCTCGAGTTTACACAAGTTTAACACTGATACGACGACCATAGAGGGGAGGCGTGGTAGAGCACCCTTCGCAGGAGGGCGCTGAGAGAGCACGAGAGGAAGGGAAAGAGGAAGGGAAGGAGGGGAGGAGGGAGGAGGAGGGAGGAGGAGGAAGGAAGGAAGGAGGAAGGAGGGGGAAGGTGGAAGGAAGGAGGGAAAGAGGGGGAAAGGAGGAAGGAAGAAGGAGGAAGGAATGAAGGAGTAAGGAAAGATAGATGAACGAGAGGGAAGAAAAGAGGGAGAAAAGGTGGGAGTGAAGAAGGGAGGAGAGATGAGATACATAGAGATAGACAGACATAGATAGATAGAGAGATAAAAAGACAGAGACAGAGAGTGAGACAGACTGAGAGAGAAAGAAAGAAAGAGAGACAGATTAGTGGAAAGGAAAAAAAAAAGAAAAGATGAGAGGAACCGGTTAAGGACCAAGAATAATGAAATGGACAAGGGAAGGGGAGACTAATAGGACATGCCTGACCATCTTTCTAGTTTTCCTTTGAAACTGACAAGACGCATAATCCTACAAAAGTACACTCGCCTCAGTCACAGTCAGTCACACACAGATGGATACACATACACTCGCATCCTCATTCACTTGCCCTGTCTGTCTGTCTATCTATCTATCTGTCTGTCTGTTTGTCTGTCTGTCAGTCTCACGCTCACTCTCACTCACACTCAAACTAACTGTCACTCTCATTCCCAGTCTGCCTCTTCCTCCCACTCTCGCTATCCCTCTCTCTCTCTCTCTCTCTCCTTCCTCTATATTACATTTGTTCCCCCATTCCGCTTCTATCTTGTGTTCTTTCAACCGCCGCTGTTTGATCTCCCCCTCCTCTCTTTGGCCGCATGTTATTCGGCTTCGCTTTTAATCCCCTTCTTTATCCCGCTGATCGCCGCTTCCCTTTCGCTAAATCTAATGCATGTTAATGACGATTCCTTTGGCGCGTCGTGGGGAGACGCATCAAAAACCTCTGTCTCTCTGTCTTTGTGCCTTCCTCGTTCTCTCTCTTTCTCTCTCCGTGATTCTTCCTTTCCCTATATGTTCCTCCGTTTGTCTCTCTATATGCTCCTCTGTCTGTTTGTCTCTCTATATGTTCCTCTGTTTGTCTCTCTATATGCTCCTCTGTCTGTTTGTCTTTCTATATGTTCCTCTGTTTGTCGCTCTATATGCTCCTCTGTCTGTTTGTCTCTATATGTTCCTCTGTTTGTCTCTCTAAATGCTCCTCTGTCTGTTTGTCTCTCTATATATTTCCCTCTGTCTCTCTATATGTTCCTCTGTTTGTCTGTTTCTCTATATGTTTCTCTCTGTCTGTCTGTCTCTCTCTCTCTCTCTCTTTCTCACTTCTCTTACTCCTCTCCCTCCTCTCCATCCTCCTCTTTCTTCTCTCACTCACTGTAAATATCAAGACATCATAAAATTCCCGGCCAGGCATGAGCTTCATTACAGGCCGCGCCGTCATTCCCGCGGGAATAACAATGCGCGCCCGTGTGTTTGCCGCGAGGTATTCGCCCCCCGCAGAGCCATATAATGAGAAGGCATGGGCGGTGCTGCGGGCGGTGCTGCGGGCGTCCCC
>NW_020870858.1:169979-172479 GCF_003789085.1 Penaeus vannamei
GAGAGAGAGAAGCAACGGGAGCGTAACAGCGACGATAACTATGTTGGCTAGTTAATGCTGCGTTGAGACTCTTAAAGAAGATGCGCTCTCTCTCTCTCTCTCCTTCCCTTCCCCTCCTCTCTTCTCCCTCCCTCTCCCCCTCCCCCTCTCCCCCTCTCTCCTTCCTCTCCCTCCCTTCCCTCTCCCCTCTCTCTCTCCCTCTCCCTTCCCCTTCCCTCCCCTCTCCTCTCCCTCCCCCTCTCCCCTTCTCTCTCCCTCCCCCTATCTGTCAATCACACGTACATACGCACACACATACTCCCTCGTGTTCACCTCGCCCAAAAGGTCACGAGGTCAACGTAAGCTACACGCGGGGGAGGCACGTGTGACGTCACTGTGAACTTCAGAATGAAACTGAATAAATGTCTGGTTGCAGGTCAACGAGCTGACTGGAAAACCACTGTTTGCAAGGAGAGGAAGAGGAAGAGGAAGGAGAAGGGGAAGAGGGGGGGAGGATGGGGAAGAGGAAAGGGTAGGAGGGAAGGGGAGGGGGAGGAAGAGGAAGGGGAGGGAGGGAAGGAGAGGGCAAGGAAGAGGAAGGGAAGGAGGGAAGGGGAGGGGGAGGAAGCGGAAGGAGGGAAGGAGGAAGGGGGGGAGGAAGAGGAAGAAGAGAAGAGGGAAGACGAAATGAGAGATAAAATAGAGGAAGGAGAGGGAGAGGAAAAAGATGAAAAAAGAGGAGGGCGAGAGTAAGATAAAAAAAAAAGCAGTCCTCACAGCCTGACGTTTATGTTGAGATGTTCTGGTCTACGAAAACGTGCGAACAGAAAAAGAGGGAGAGGGAAGAGGACGAGGAGGAGGAGGAAGAGAGGGAACAGGAATAAGAAGAGAAAGTGGAGGAAGATGAGGAGGCCCAACTGAAACTGAAGCAAGAGGAAGAAGAAATGACAAGAGGAGGAGTGGGAAGAGGAACGGATAAATCAATATTCAACCAACTCATTAAAAGTTCAAATGTATCGGAATGCCTGAGTTTACATTTTATAATTAAGGAATCATTAATTTACCAATATTTCCTCCACATGGTAAACAAACTGCCTCTTTCGGCCTTGGCATAAAGAGGACGAGAGGGAGAGAGAGAGAGAGGGAGGGAGAGGGAGGAGGAGGGAGAGGGAGAGAGGGAGGGAAAGGGAGGAAGAGGATGGAAAGGGAGGGAGAGGGAGAGAGAGAGAGAGGGAGGAAGGTAGAGGGAGAGAGGGAGGGAGACGGAGAGGGTGAAGGAGGGAAAAGAAAAAGAGAAAAGAAAAATAAAGAAAAAGAGAAAAGAAAAATAAAGAAAAAGAAAAGAAAAAAGAAAAAGACAGAGAACAACAACACCAAAACAACTAAAGACAAAAGACAAACAGAAAAGCCCAAGAATTAGAAAAAAAAGGACGAAAGAAAAAGGCATTGAAAATATACAGGGGACATGGAGGGAAAGGAGGAAGAGGGAGGGAAAGGGAGGGAGACGGAGAGGGAGGGAGAGAGAGAGAGAGAGAGGAGGAAGGTAGAGGGAGAGAGGGAGGGGAGAGGGAGAGGTGAAGGAGGGAAAAAAGAGAGAAAAGAGAAAAGAGAAAAGAAAAATAAAGAAAAAGAGAAAAAAAAAGAAAAAGAGAAAGACAGAGAACAACAACAACACAAAACCAACTAAAGACAAAAGACAAACAGAAAAGCCCAAGAATTAGAAAAAAAGGACGAAAGAAAAGGCAGAGAAAACACACACGGCCAGAGGGACGGAGCCTGAGAAATAACCCGTGCCCGTTCATCCATACATCTCAATACATATGCAAAACCGGCCGCCTTGTTTACATCGAACATAAATCTAAACCCGCACAAACACACAGCAGACACGGAACACACACATATAACACATGGGCGCGCGTAGACACAGGGGATATATGGAGGGCCGCTCAGACACAGACGCAGACACACATGTATATAGATGGGTGCATATGGATACTGGCTCCCTCACTCTCAATTTTCTCTTTCTCTTCTCTTTTTTCCTTCTTTCTTTCTCTCCTTTTCTCTTTCTTGTCTCTTCTTTTCTTTCTTTTTTCTCTCTCTCTCTCTTTCCTTCTTCTTTTCTCTTCTTCTCCTCTTTCCCTCCTCACCCCCCCGAGCGACCTAAGCATAGCGGTTCGAACGACAAACCCGCACACAAGAGCGACTCTACCCATTACCCCCCCCCCCCCATCTTCATTTCTCACCCTCACCCTTTTTTCTTCTATTCCCGCCCCTGCCCTTAACCCCTCTCCACCACCTCTCCCTTCTCCCCTCCCCCCTTATCCCCGCCGTCTGTGCAAAGATACACACAAAACGTGAATTTTCGATGTTTTTTTTTCTCTCTCCATCCACTTGTATGCTAATTCTGGCCATGTGGTTCTGTCACGATGCTGACGATGCTGATGATGACGTTGACGATGATAATGATTAAGGATGACTGATGATGATAATGACGATGAAACTGATAATGACGATGAACTGA
>NW_020870858.1:174282-191782 GCF_003789085.1 Penaeus vannamei
AGTCAGTCGGTGACCTCACTCTCTTTGCAAGAAACAGTCGGTGACCTCACTCTCTTGCAAGAACAGTTGACCTCTCTCTTTGCAAGAAACAGTGGGTGACCTCACTCTCTTTGCAAGAAACAGTGGGTGACCTCACTCTCTTTGCAAGAAACAGTGGGTGACCTCACTCTCTTGCAAGAAACAGTGGGTGACTCACTCTCTTTGCAAGAAACAGTAGGTGACCTCACTCTCTTTGCAAGAAAACAGTCGGTGACCTCACTCTCTTTGCAAGAAACAGTGGTGACCTCACTCTCTTTGCAAGAAACAGTGGGTGACCTCACTCTCTTTGCAAGAAACAGTCGGTGACCTCAACCTGACCTCATCTCAGTCACGCAAGAAACAGTGGTGACCTCACTCTCTTTGCAAGAAACAGTGGGTGACCTCACTCTCTTTGCAAGAAACAGTGGGTGACCTCACTCTCTTTGCAAGAAAACAGTGGTGACCTCACTCTCTTTGCAAGAAACAGTGGGTGACCTCACTCTCTTTGCAAGAAACAGTCGGTGACCTCACTCTCTTTGCAAGAAACAGTGGGTGACCTCACTCTCTTTGCAAGAAACAGTGGGTGACCTCACTCTCTTTGCAAGAAACAGTAGGTGACCTCACTCTCTTTGCAAGAAACAGTCGGTGACCTCACTCTCTTTGCAAGAAACAGTCGGTGACCTCACTCTTTGCAAGAAACAGTGGGTGACCTCACTCTCTTGCAAGAAAACAGTCGGTGACCTCACTCTCTTTGCAAGAAACAGTGGGTGACCTCACTCTCTTTGCAAAAAACAGTGGTGACCTCACTCTCTTTGCAAGAAACAGTGGGGTGACCTCACTCTCTTTGCAAGAAACAGTGGTGACCTCACTGAAGAACAGTTGACCTCACTCTCTTTGCAAGAAACAGTGGTGACCTCACTCTCTTTGCAAGAACAGTGGGTGACCTCACTCTCTTTGCAAGAAACAGTGGTGACCTCACTCTCTTTGCAAGAAACAGTAGGTGACCTCAGCAAGAACAGTGGTGACCTCACTCTCTTTGCAAGAAACAGTCGGTGACCTCACTCTCTTTGCAAGAAACAGTGGGTGACCTCACTCTTGCAAGAAACAGTGGGTGACCTCACTCTCTTTGCAAGAAACAGACCTCACTCTCTTTGCAAGAAACAGTAGGTGACCTCACTCTCTTTGCAAGAAACAGTGGGTGACCTCACTCTCTTTGCAAGAAACAGTGGTGACCTCAGAAGAAACCTCACTCTCTTTGCAAGAAACAGTGGTGACCTCACTCTCTTTGCAAGAAACAGTGGGTGACCTCACTCTCTTTGCAAGAACAGTGGTGACCTCACTCTCTTTGCAAGAAACAGTGGGTGACCTCACTCTCTTTGCAAGAAACAGTGGTGACCTCACTCAAGAAAAACAGTTCCTCACTCTCTTTGCAAGAAACAGTGGGTGACCTCACTCTCTTTGCAAGAAACAGTAGGTGACCTCACTCTCTTTGCAAGAAACAGTGGGTGACCTCACTCAAGAAACAGTGGGTGACCTCACTCTTTGTGGTGACCTCACTCTCTTTGCAAGAAACAGTCGGTGACCTCACTCTCTTTGCAAGAAACAGTGGTGACCTCACTCTCTTTGCAAGAAACAGTGGGTGACCTCACTCTCTTTGCAAGAAACAGTGGTGACCTCACTCTCTTTGCAAGAAACAGTCGGTGACCTCACTCTCTTTGCAAGAAACAGTCGGTGACACTCTCTTTGCAAGAAACAGTGGGTGACCTCACTCTCTTGCAAAGAAACAGTGGGTGACCTCACTCTCTTTGCAAGAAACAGTGGGTGACCTCACTCTCTTTGCAAGAAACAGTCGGTGACCTCACTCTCTTTGCAAGAAACAGTGGGTGACCTCACTCTCTTTGCAAGAAACAGTAGGTGACCTCACTCTCTTTGCAAGAAACAGTGGGTGACCTCACTCTCTTTGCAAGAAACAGTCGGTGACCTCACTCTCTTTGCAAGAAACAGTCGGTGACCTCACTCTTTGCAAGAAACAGTGGTGACCTCACTCCTTTGCAAGAAACAGTCCTCACTCTCTTGCAAGAAACAGTGGGTGACCTCACTCTCTTTGCAAGAAACAGTCGGTGACCTCACTCTCTTTGCAAGAAACAGTGGGTGACCTCACTCTCTTTGCAAGAAACAGTGGGTGACCTCACTCTCTTTGCAAGAAACAGTCGGTGACCTCACTCGCAAGAAACAGTTGACCTCACTCTCTCAAGAAACAGTTGACCTCACTCTCTTTGCAAGAAACAGTGGTGTGACCTCACTCTCTTTGCAAAAACAGTCGGTGACCTCACTCTCTTTGCAAGAAACAGTGGTGACCTCACTCTCTTTGCAAGAAACAGTGGGTGACCTCACTCTCTTTGCAAGAAACAGTGGTGACCTCACTCTCTTGCAAGAAACAGTCTCACTCTCTTTGCAAGAAATGACCTCACTCTCTTTGCAAGAAACAGTCGGTGACCTCACTCTCTTTGCAAGAAACAGTGACTCACTCTCTTTGCAAGAAACAGTGGTGACCTCACTCTCTTTGCAAGAAACAGTGGTGACCTCACTCTCTTTGCAAGAAACAGTGGGTGACCTCACTCTCTTTGCAAGAAACAGTGGGTGACCTCACTCTCTTTGCAAGAAACAGTCGGTGACCTCACTCTCTTTGCAAGAAACAGTGGGTGACTCACTCTCTTTGCAAGAAACAGTCGGTGACCTCACTCTCTTTGCAAGAAACAGTCGGTGACCTCACTCTCTTTGCAAGAAACAGTCGGTGACTCACTCTCTTTCCATGAAACAGTCCTCACTCTCTTTGCAAGAAACAGTGGGTGACCTCACTCTCTTTGCAAGAAACAGTCGGTGACCTCACTCTCTTTGCAAGAAACAGTTGACCTCACTCTCTTTGCAAGAAACAGTGGTGACCTCACTCTCTTTGCAAGAAACAGTGGTGACCTCACTCTCTTTGCAAGAAACAGTGGGTGACCTCACTCTCTTGCAAGAAACAGTGGGTGACCTCACTCTCTTTGCAAGAAACAGTGGGTGACCTCACTCTCTTTGCAAGAAACAGTGGTGACCTCACTCTCTTTGCAAGAAACAGTCGGTGACCTCACTCTCTTTGCAAGAAACAGTCGCAAGAAACAGTGGGTGACCTCACTCTCTTTGCAAGAAACAGTCCTCACTCTCTTTGCAAGAAACAGTCGGTGACCTCACTCTCTTTGCAAGAAACAGTGGGTGACCTCACTCTCTTTGCAAGAAAACAGTCGGTGACCTCACTCTCTTTGCAAGAAACAGTGGGTGACCTCACTCTCTTTGCTTGACGCAAGAAACAGTGGTGACCTCAGCATGAAAGAAACAGTTTCACCTCACTCTCTTTGCAAGAAACAGTGGGTGACCTCACTCTCTTTGCAAGAAACAGTGGGTGACTCACTCAAGAAACAGTCTCACTCTCTTTGCAAGAAACAGTGTGACCTCACTCTCTTTCAAGAAACAGTGGGTGACCTCACTCTCTTTGCAAGAAACAGTGGGTGACCTCACTCTCTTTGCAAGAAACAGTGGTGACCTCACTCTCTTTGCAAGAAACAGTCCTCACTTCCTTTGCAAGAAACAGTGGTGACCTCACTCTCTTTGCAAGAAACAGTGGTGACCTCACTCTCTTTGCAAGAAACAGTGGTGACCTCACTCAAGAAACAGTGGTGACCTCACTCTCTTTGCAAGAACAGTGGGTGACCTCACTCTCTTTGCAAGAAACAGTGGGTGACCTCACTCTCTTTGCAAGAAACAGTGGTGACCTCACTCTCTTTGCAAGAAACAGTGGGTGACCTCACTCTCTTTGCAAGAAACAGTCGTGACCTCACTCTCTTTGCAAGAAAACAGTGGGTGACCTCACTCTCTTTGCAAGAAACAGTGGGGTGACCTCACTCTCTTTGCAAGAAACAGTGGTGACCTCACTCTCTTTGCAAGAAACAGTAGGTGACCTCACTCTCTTTGCAAGAAACAGTGGGTGACCTCACTCTCTTTGCAAGAAACAGTGGTGACCTCACTCTCTTTGCAAGAAACAGTCGGTGACCTCACTCTCTTTGCAAGAAACAGTGGGTGCCTCACTCTCTTTGCAAGAAACAGTGGGTGACCTCACTCTCTTTGCAAGAAACAGTGGTGACCTCACTTTTGCAAGAAAACAGTAGGTGACCTCACTCTCTTTTCAAAGAAACAGTGGTGACCTCACTCTTTGCACAATCACGGTGACCTCTCTTTTTTTGAACAGAGCTGACCTCATGGGTGACCTCACTCTCTTTGCAAGAAACAGTGGTGACCTCACTCTCTTTGCAAGAAACAGTGGGTGACCTACTCTCTTTGAAACAGTCCTCACTCTTTGCAAGAAACAGTCCTCACTCTCTTTGCAAGAAACAGTGGTGACCTCACTCTCTTTTGCAAGAAACAGTGGTGACCTCACTCTCTTTGCAAGAAACAGTGGTGACCTCACTCTCTTTGCAAGAACAGTGGTGACCTCACTCTCTTGCAAGAAACAGTGGTGACCTCACTCTTTGCAGTGGTGACCTCACTCTCTTTGCAAGAAACAGTGGGTGACCTCAAAGACAGTCCTCACTTTTTGCAAGAAACAGTGGTGACCTCACTCTCTTTGCAAGAAACAGTCGGTGACCTCACTCTCTTTGCAAGAAACAGTAGTGACCTGAAACAGTGGGTGACCTCACTCTCTTGCAAGAAACAGTGGTGACTCACTCTCTTTGCAAGAAACAGTGGGTGACCTCACTCTTTTGCAAGAAACAGTGGGTGACCTCACTCTCTTTGCAAGAAAACAGTGGGTGACCTCACTCTCTTTGCAAGAAACAGTGGGTGACCTCACTCTCTTTGCAAGAAACAGTGGGTGACCTCACTCTCTTTGCAAGAAACAGTAGGTGACCTCACTCTCTTTGCAAGAAACAGTGGGTGACCTCACTCTCTTTGCAAGAAACAGTGGTGACTCACTCTCTTTGCAAGAAAAGTGACCTCACTCGCAAGAAACAGTCCTCACTCTCTTTGCAAGAAACAGTGGTGACCTCACTCTCTTTGCAAGAAACAGTGGTACCTCACAAGAACAGTGGGTGACCTCACTCTTTGCAAGAAACAGTCGGTGACCTCACTCTCTTTGCAAGAAACAGTGGTGACCTCACTCTCTTTGCAAGAAACAGTGGGTGACCTCACTCTCTTTGCAAGAAACAGTGGTGACCTCACTCTCTTTGCAAGAAACAGTGGGTGACCTCACTCTCTTTGCAAGAAACAGTAGGTGACCTCACTCTCTTTGCAAGAAACAGTGGTGACCTCACTCCCTTTGCAAGAAACAGTTGACCTCACTTTGCAGAAACAGTGGGTGACCGCAAGAACAGTCAGAAGAAACAGTGGGTGACCTCACTCTCTTTGCAAGAAACAGTGGGTGACACTCCTTTGCGGTGGTGACCTCACAAGAAACAGTGGGGTGACCTCACTTCTCTTTGCAAGAAACAGTGGGTGACCTCACTCTCTTGCAAGAAACAGTGGTGACCTCACTCTCTTTGCAAGAAGTGGTGACCTCACTCCCTTTGCAAGAAAAGTAGGTGACCTCACTCTCTTTGCAAGAAACAGTGGGTGACCTCACCTCTTTTGCAAGAAACAGTGGGACCTCACTCTCTTTGCAAGAAACAGTGGGTGACCTCACTCCTTTTGCAAGAAACAGTAGGTGACCTCACTCTCTTTGCAAGAAACAGTGGTGACCTCACTCTCTTGGAAACAGTGGTGACCTCACTCTCTTTGCAAGAAACAGTGGTGACCTCCACTCTCTTTGCAAGAAAAGTGGGTGACCTCACTCCTTTGCAAGAAACAGTAGGTGACCTCACTCTCTTTGCAGAACAGTGGGGTGACCTCACTCTCTTTGCAAGAAACAGTAGGTGACCCTCACTCTCCTTTGCAAAGAAACAGTAGGTGACCTCACTCTCTTTGCAAGAAACAGTGGTGACCTCACTCTCTTGCAAGAAACAGTCGGTGACCTCACTCTTTGCAAGACAGTGGGTGACCTCACTCTCTTGCAAGAAACAGTAGGTGACCTCACTCTCTTGCAAAAACAGTCGGTGACCTCACTCTCTTGCAAGAAACAGTAGGTGACCTCACTCTCTTTGCAAGAAACAGTGGTGACCTCACTCTCTTTGCAAGAAACAGTGGGTGACCTCACTCTCTTTGCAAGAAACAGTAGGTGGACCTCACTCTCTTTTGCAAGAAACAGTAGGTGACCTCACTCTCTTTGCAAGAAACAGTAGGTGACCTCACTCTCTTTGCTTGACCTCAAGAAACAGTACTCACTTCTTGCAAGTAGTCGGTGACCCTCAACTCTCTTTGCAAAGAACCAGTGGGTGACCTCACTCTCTTGCAAGAAAACAGTACGGTACCTCACTCTCTTTCCCAGAAACAGTCGGTGGGGACTCACCTCATTTGCAAGAAACAGTCTCCCGGTGACCAATCACGTCTTAATTGCAAAAAACAGTGGGACCTCACTCCTTGACAAAGAAAACAGGAAGAGGATCGCTCACCTCTCTTTGCAAGAAAACAGTGGTGACCCTAATCACTCCTTGCAAGAAACAGATCGGTGACACTCCACTCTACATTAGTGCTAAAGAAACAGCGTGACCCTTCACTCTCCTTTCCATGAAACATCGGTGACCTCATCTCTGCAAAAAACAGTGTGACCTGCATCTCTCGCAAGAAACAGTAGGGTGACCTCAAACTCTCTTTGCAAGAAACATTGGTCGACCTCACTCTCTTTCAAGAAACATCCCGGTGACCTCACTCCTTTGCAATAAACAGAGGTGACCTCACTCCTTGCAAGAAACAGTCCGTGACCTCACTCTCCTTGCAAGAAAACAGTCGGTGAACTCACCTCTTGCAAGAACATGGTGACCTCACCTCTTTGCAAGAAACAGTGGTGACCTACACTCCTTGCAAGAAACAGTGGTGACCTCAAACTCATAGCAAGAAACAAATCTGCCCTCATTCTCTGCAAAGAAAACATCGGTGACCTCACCTCTCTTTCCATGAAACAACGTGACCTCAACTCATCTTTGCAAAAACCAAGTCGGACACCTCACATCCTTTGCAAGAAACATGGCGTGACTCTTACCTCTTGCAAGAAACAGGTGGGTACCTTCACCTCTTGAAGAAAACAGTCGGTGACCCTCACTCCTTTGGCAAGAAACAGTGGTGACCTCACTCTCGCAAAAACAAGTGGTAACCTCACTCTCTTTGCAAGAAACAGAAGTGACCTCACCTCTTTGCAAAAAGAGTCGTAACCGCACTCTCTTGCAAGAAATAGTCGTGAACCTCACTCTCTTTCCAGAAACAGTGGTACCTCAATCTCTTTGCAAGAATAACCAGTCGGTGACCTCACTCTCTGCAAAAAAAGTAGATGACCTCACTCTCTTCATTAAAACAAGTCCGGTGACCTCATCTCTTGCAAAGAAACAGTCGTGCACGCTCGACTCTCTCTGCAAGAACATTCGTGACCCTCACCTCTTGGCAAAAACAGTCGGGACCTCACATCTTTGCAAGAAACAGTCCGGGACCTCATACCTCTTTCCATGAAAACAGTCGGTGACCTCACCTCTTTGCCAAGAAACAGTGGTACTACTCTCTTTCCAGAACAACAGTGGTGTACCTCGCCCTTTGCAAAAGACAGCGTGACCTCACTCTTTTGCAATGAAACAGTCGTACCCACCTCTTTCCATGAAACATGCGTGACGCTCACTCGCTTTGCCAAGAACCCCAGTCGGGTGACCTGCACTCTCTTCAAGAAACAGATCGGCGACCTCACCTCCTGGCAAGAAACAAGTCCGTGACGCTCACTCTCTTTTGCAAGAAACAGTCCCGTGACCTCACCCTTTGCAAGAAACAGGTGAACCTCACTCTCTTGCAAAAACAATGGTACCTCACTCTCTTGCAAGAAACAGTCGTGACTCACTCCTCTTTGCCAAAGAAACAGGGGTGACCGCACCCTTTGCAAAAACAGTGGGGACCTCACTCTCTTTGCAAGAAACAGTGGTACCTCACTCCTCTGGCAAGAAAACAGAGTGACCCACTCTCTTGCAAAACAGCGGTAAACCTGCAAGAAACAGTGGCTGACCTCACTTCTTGCAAAAAAACTTCGTGACCTCACTGTCTTGCAAGAAACCACGTCGTGACCATCACTCCCTTTGCAAGAAACAGTCGGTGACCTCACTCTCTTTGCAAGAAACAGTGGGTGACCTCACCTCTTGCAACGAAACAGTGGGTAAACCTCACTCCTTTGCAAAGAAAACAGCGTTACCTCACCCTCTTTGCAAGAAACAGCGGGAAACCCACTCCCTTGCAAGGAGCACATCACCCGTTCACCATTATCATCGCCAATCACCATCCCCGTCCACCTCTCTCCATGTCGTGGAAATAATTTGATACGAAAGAAAATCTCCTGATGGCTAAAGTTCTCTCGAGATTCCCTCATATTCCTCGGCTTTCGTCATTGGTTCTCGCAGCTGATCAGCTTTTTCATTCAGTGGGCTGGGGGATGAGAGGGGGGGGAGGATCAAGGAGGGGATGGGAGAATGGGAGGGGAGTGGGAGTCGAGGGGTAGGGAAAGGGGTGGTGAGAAATGGAGTAGGAAAGGGAGGGGAGGAACGAGAGGGGGTGGGAAGGGTTGTAAGGCGGAATTGAAGGGAGGGGCGTGAATGAGTGAATCAGTGTGAACCTTATCAGGACTCATGTAGGAAGGTATCTGCTCACTGTTTCATTTAATGTATCTATAAAAGTATAGTGTTTGTACCAATAATCTCTACGAATAATAACACAACCTGACATATGTATGTAAAGCGACACACACGCCTACATAAGCAAACAAACTTGCAGAATGCACACACGCACATACACATACGCACACACACACACGCGCGCGCGCGCGCGCGCGCGAAACGCAGAAACAAAACTCTGCAATGCGTCTCCCATGTTGCACCACAAACGTCATCCTGTGTGTTGTCGGGATGGAAACTCCACTTCATCCACCCGTTGATTGAGTTCATAACACGACGAAAAAAAAAAGAATAAAATCAAATCTTCAAACCGTTATATCAACTTCATTTTTTAAAGGATTTACCCGTATTACCCCGAGCGGAAATATTAGTGCGTCAGTTTTCATTAAGCATAGCAAATAAAAAGGTTCTGGTCGTGGAAAGAAATAATGATATTTTAGGACTGAAGAAAAAAAAAAAAAAAAAAAAAAAAAAAAAAAAAAAAAAAAAAAAAATAGAGTGCCCACCAAAACTGCATCATCGGACAAATAGACTGCGGAAACAAGGCAGCATCACTCACAATATGCATCACTCCGACCACCATAATATCAGCAGCATTCATCACCATACCTCCGTCACAAGCTCCATGCTTAATACCTACAGTCATTGTATACTCATTTAGGAGTTATATGATGCCTAAGATACGAATTTTAGTCATATATTGCAAAACACGTATGTTGTGCAGAATTAATTGCCGGGTGTTTAAAATAAGCAACAAAATCAGTGGTACACACATCTCAAACTTTTGTCCTTAATAGGATCAGCATGTAACAAATTAAAACAGTTATCGCACACACAGAAAAAAAATATTCGTAAAAGAAAATCATGAAAAATTAACACTGAGTAAATTAATTACGACCCCGATAAGTAGCGAAGCCACTCGAGTGCTAATGCCGCACCCAAAAGCATTTTCACAATTACAGTAAAATGTTTGGTTTCTCGGAAAGGGGATTTGCTCCGCAGTAAAAAAGGATTGGGAAGCAATTTTGTGGGATCCAAAACCCACCTGGGGATTATCCTTCATCCTGCAGGAGATGAGATCCCGCGAGCACTCGAAGACGCTCGCTTTCATCCCTGCCAGAGCGTCGCATCTGAAATGTCACCTGCCTAATATGGCGCCTTTTTTACCCGCCACCTGGTTACCGCGGCCCTGCCTTTTCCTTGGCCTGCGCTCGGCCTGCGCGTCCCCCTCTTCCTCTCTCCCTTTTTATCGTCGTCTGCTCTTCTTCCCCCTTTCTAAGACGGGAGATTCTGGCCTTGTCTCCATGGCAACTGATAGAATTCATTCTCTGAAATTCATCGCATGAGTTATTGTAAGTCAACATAACATGTTTATCATTGGCTACATGGCAATGAGGGCGCTGAAATGTGCGATGAATTAAAGAAAAAGTATGATATAAAGTTAGTTACAAGAACGAGTACGATGATACTTAAGGAGATAAAACGACTGGTTAGATTTCCTGTAATTCTCATGTTTTATTTTATTATTTCAGTTCCTATTGCACGGGATGTATTGCTTAATACAGTCAATGGAAAAAAAATCAATAGGGCTCATTTAAAACAACTTTAAAATTTGAGATAATCTGATAGATTTTGAAAGGAAAAACAAGGCGCCACCCTGAAGCAAAGCAGCGAGTCGTTCTTTAAAGAGCAAGTGAGTCAGTGTAAAAGTGCGTAATTTCTTGTGTCCCCTGGCCACACATTGGTACGAGGCTGCAGCTTCACAGTCACACACCACACACACACACACACACACACACACACACACACACACAACACACACACACAACACACACACCACACACACACACACAACACCAAAAAAAAGAAAAAGAAAAAAAATCTGGTGCCGTCATTTGGCCCGGGAGAGGCAGGGTTGTCTGCGCTCCTCCGCACAGAACTCAACAACAGCCTTCAATACTCAGTAAGGTACGCGAAGCCATGGATTAGATCTTGAAAGTGAATCAGTCTAGACAATGGTTGTTTCTTAATTACAAATAAAAGGGGGGCATACACTTTTGGGACACACTTCAAATGGATTCATGCTGAACGAATAGTAAATAAAACGAACGGGAGGACAAGAAAACACATGAAAAACCGCACCCCTTTTCGATATATTGCTTCTTCAGGGCTTGCGCGACTGCAGTTCCAGCATAGCGAAAAGGTCGTCAGCATATTCGTGTGTTTGTTTTTCTTGTTCTTCCCTTCGTTATTTTGTTATTTACACTTGATTAACGGCCGGTTTGTTAAGCATTTTGCGAGGCCCGGCACGATGAATATTCATTATACACAGATACACAAAAATAAAAGCATATCTATAAGTCTAGACATACATACCTAAAGGATAGATAGATGAACGTGTGTCTATGATATAGACAGATATGCAATGATTTCTAAGTAAATGCACGATCGTCACCCTTTGCCAGGGATTCCGGAAGCCAGAGCAAGGGCTTAAGGAACATGAAGTGAATGTGTTATGCACATAGATAGACAGATATGCAATGATTTCTAAGTAAATGCACGATCGTCACCCTTTGCCAGGGATTCCGGAAGCCAGAGCAAGGGCTTAAGGAACATGAATTGACGGGTAAACGCATCCCGAAGAAGGGCGCTGACCAGGACCTCTGTCGATGCCAGTTCGGGAATTTGAATCAGAGTCTGTTTGAACGTGGCTGCTGACTTTGCCTCACTGTTATTTAATTTCTTGTCCGTGGTAAAACAAAGGATCGCAGCCTCGTCATAATAAGCAATTGTAAATAGAGAGATATTCATTTAGGATTTGATACCTAAATGAATATCGAAATTTCGTTTGATTCTAAATTACGGGCTATATAATAGACCTGATTGGGAATTTTATTAATAGAAAAGATGACAACAGCAAAAAGAATAACAAATACAAAACAAACAAATAAACAAATATATATAAAAATAAAAAAGGCTGCATTATACATTGTCTTCTTGAACATATTCTCCCTCTCGAAGGCTGATTAAAAAAAAAAAATCCTGGTAAGACATTTGAACTCTTTTAAGCATTGCCACAGCTTTTGTATAATCCGGGTAAAGTCATTTGGTTTGTACAGCCACTTCCTTTTGTGTTTTATCGTGAAATGTCTTATTCAAATCGATCTCAGGAATTATTTACTGTTATTCTATTAATAAGCGCTTGTGATTAATTTATTGTTACATGTTTACGTGCGTGTGTGCGTGTGTGTGTTGAGTGTGTGTGTGTGTGTGTGTGTGGTGTGTTGGTGTGTTGTGTGTTGTGTTTGTGTGTGTGTGTGTGTGTGTGTGTGGTGTGTGTGTGTGTGTGTGTGTGTGTGTGTGGTGTGTGTGTGTGTGTGGTGTGTGTTGTGTGTGTGTGTGAAGAGAGAAGAGAGAGAGAGAGAGAGAGAGAGAGAGAGAGAGACGAGGAGAGAAGAGAAGAGAGAAAGAGAGAGAACATGACCTCCATAGGGCAGGATTTCTTAGGCAATACTCCCTAGGGCCGATCTCCTAAAGGCATTCCCCCCTTTTAGGCATGACCTCGCCTTAGGGCATGACTCTCCTTTAGGGCATGACTCTCCTTTAGGCATGCCTTCCTTAGGGCATGACCTGCCTTTCGCATATGACCTCCCTTTAGGGCATGACTCTCCTTTAGGGCATGACTCTCCTTTAGGGCATGACTCTCCTTTAGGGCATGACCCTCCTTTAGGGCATGACCTGCCTTTCGCATAGACCTCCCTTTAGGGCATGACTCTCCTTTAGGCAGGGCAGGGCGTCAATCTCAAACCCCTCGCGGGCCACTTTTCATTTCAGCTGCTATCTTGAGGGCCGACAAAGGATAAAAACTTGCAGTACTTATCTATACTTTCGTTTTCGTTTCTTAAATGATGACACTAATGGAAAGATGTATTTGTCATTATTTTCCATCATAATTTCCCAGGCTAATAATCCTTCGCGTTATCCCCCGGGCCATTAGTGACCATCCCGAGGGCCAAGTTTGGTCCGCGGGCCACGAGACTGACATCCCAGCTTTGGGGTACCTAGTAATAGATTGACCAAGATTCCGTATTAATAATGATATTATGTGTATCAGAAATCGTATTTACTATATACTTTGCAACTCTGCTCAAGGGAGGAGAACATTGCAAATCTGTCGCCACTATAAACTCTACTGAAATTGTTTTCCCAACTGATAACGTTCTTGCAGATTTACAATTAAAGGGGTCATGATAAGGAAGAAGCACAGCCGCTACACCATGGCGCTTTATTTATTTTCGACGATAGTTTAATAAATTCAACATTATAATGATGCATACAGCGAACTAGATTTTTATCAAGTTTATCAATCCCCATTTTCATACAGATTTCCATTTAAAGTGTTTCATCATCGTAAATTCAGCGAATTTTATCATCATTAAATATGCATTTGATTTCACCCAGCTCTAGCATATATCAGACAGGTTTGTCATATGGTTTGTGAAGATTACGGCCATAATTTTAGGGCAAAATAGCGCAATGAGCAGTAAATATGGTAAATATATATGTGTATGTATAGGCACATCCATATAATATGTATGAGCGAATATTCCATCCGTGATAAAAGGTGATTTATAGTAGCGTTGAAAGACCGGTCGCCTTTTCACTTCGGGATAATTTATCATTTGATATCGTTCAGTAACACTCACCTGTAATAGAACTTAATCCGATAAATGACTTTGACAAAAACTATGAATAGCACCCGGCCGCAGAATCAACTTTAAATTCCGCAAAAATCCGGCCGAAATCCTTGATGACGTCATACCACGTGACTGGCTGATGCTGCCATTATGACTGACGTGAAATCCGCTGACCTTTCATCCGATCCCCTTGACTTCTCGGACGAAATTTGCTTTACGGGCGGCGGCAGAAGTGCAGTGGAATGCAAAGGCGAAGCGGAACAGGTTTAAAGTAGAATTTTATTAGAAATTCGATCAGCTGATCCATTCCTGGACATAGAAGATAAGGGTAAGAACGGCACGCGCCAGGCAGGCAGAATGAGGGAGAGAAAATGAAGAAAGATGCATAGTTAAATAAATAAGAGAGAGAAATAAAGAAGTGGACAAAGAGCGAGAAAGCAGGTGAATGAAAGATAGAAAAAAGGATGAATGAGGGAGGTAGACAGAGAGGGAGAATAACTGAAGGAATTAGTGAATGAGAGAGAGAAGGAATAAACGAAAGAGAGAGAGAATAAGAATGCTGACGAAGATTGCTAAAGAGAAGAGCTTGGACAGGCCTAGTGGGATAGAGTTGCCAAGACTGCTTTTTTTGTGGAGGGGGACACTTTGTGGCCGGAAGTTATCAAAACTATTTATCAGATTCTATTTATCATCATATATATTCATCATGAATGTATAATAACATGTTTTCTATATTCACATATATCAATATGATCCAGTCATTTTACAGTATAGATGTATTCAAAGACTATACTTATTTTTCTATCGTTTAACGCCACACACACACACAACACACACACACCACACACACACACAAATAATGACAAATGCTATATATTTTAGTTTAGCAGCTCTTTGCCTTCGCGGTCACGTCCGCACCGGCCCTCAAGTAGAGCGCTAATGAAATAAATTACGGCTTGATTCAGGAGGCCGCGTGGAGGCTCAGCGAGACAAAGACGAAATCCGTCAAAGGGAGGCCGATGTAGAGGACAGCCACCGACAGCCAACAGCCACCGCTGATAGCCGACAACCACCGACCAGCCGACAGCCACCGACAGTCGACAGCCGACACACGACAGCCGACAGCCGCGACAGTCGACAGTCGACAGCCGACAGCCACCGACAGCCGACAACCCGACAACCGACAGCCGACAGCCGCTGACAGCCACAGACACCGACAGCCGACAGCCACGGACCACCGACAGACACCGACAGCCGACAGACACCGACAGCCGACAGCCGCTGACAGCCAACAGTCGACAGCCGACAGCCACCGATAACCGGAGATAGATGCCGCGAGAGAGACTGAGAGAGAGAGAATGAAATGGCAGACAGACGACAAAACAGAAGGGATAAATAGACAAAGCGAGAAGAAAGAATGGCAGAAACGGACAAACAGAAGATAGATAAATAGACAAGCGAAGATAAAGGATGCAGACAGACGGACAAACAGAAGGATAGATAGATGACAAAGCGAAGAAAGGAAGGCAGACAGACGACAAACAAAGGATAGATAGATAGACAAAGCGAGAGAAAAAGGATGGCAGACAGACGGACAAACAGAAGGATAGATAGACAGACAAAAGAGAAAAAGGATGAGACAGACGGACAACAAAGATAGATAGATAGACAAAGCGAGAGAAAAGATTGCAGACGACGGACAAACAGAAGGATAGATAGATAGACAAAGCGAGAGAGAAAGAATGGCAGACAGACGGACAAACAGAAGGATAGATAAATAGACAAAGCGCGCGCGCGCGCGCGCGAGAAAAGAGAGAGAGAGAGAGAGAGAGAGGAGAGAGAGAGAGAGAGAGAGGAGAGAGAGAGAGAGAGAGAGAGAGAGAGAGAGAGAGAGAGAGAGAGAACGCGTACAACAGTTTGATGCCTGAAACCCATTTTAATTAAAGGATAATATAACATAGATCGTCTTGATATCGAACACCAGATAAGCACAACAAAACAGAGAAAAGAAGAAATGAGAAGAAAAACACGCCGATCTTTAAATCAATACAAAAAAAAAAAAAAAAAGCGCAACGACTGAGGGAAATATGAACCAAATCTCCAAGCGATTCACGCCAATAGCGCTTCCCTCTTTAGCTTGAAAAGGAAGAAAGATTCCACGATTTTCCTCCAGCCTTTCCCGTCTCCCTTCTCCCCCCCCCGCGCTCGCTCATCGCACCTGAGAAGCTGAATACTTGCTTATGTCTAGACGGACGCCACGCACTTACCGCGAACGGCTTCTCGATACACGCGAGAAATACGGCGCACTTCGGTTCAAGAGTAGAACGGAAAGCTCAGGCTGGGGGAAATGACGGCCAAGTTTCCCCGCTGTTCGGAACAAGAGAGGGTCGTAAGGTAAATCCGAATATGCGTAAGACCTCAGGTTATCTGTAGGTGTATATATATATATTCTAATATAAGAGAATGTATGTATTTTGCGTTGTACGATAAAGAAACATTACGTCTATGTCTATGAACTGTATCGAGAGAGAGAGAGAGAGAGAGAGAGAGAGAGAGAGAGAGAGAGAGAGAGAGAGAGAGAGAGAGGAGAGAGAGAGAGAGAGAGAGAGAGAGACGTAGAAAAATAGAAAGAAATTCTGAACTTGTTTTTACAATTGGCTGCTCCGATTGCCAGCCTTTCAAATGAAATGTTGGCGTGAAGTAATCACCGAAAAGGCCGCCCGTCGCGTTTCCATGAAATAAACGAATCATTCCCAGAAATGAAAATAAGTGCTTCCTGTGCAAAGAGACAACGCTGAAAAGTTAACTAAATAACTAGAATGACATTTATTAATGTGATATTACTAATAACAGGATAATGGGAAAAGATGAAACGAAGTGGCCATGACCTGGAAATACGTTGTCAGGAGTGTGAAAAAAATGGACGGATATGTTACATTTTTTTTTTCTTTTGGATATGGTTCGTGTAACAAGAATAAGGTTCATTTAAGGGAAACATTAATCAACTAATGGGTTCTCAGTCTCATATGCAATGAGCGCATTAATATGTTATTCGCCTTAAAGAAGGTGGATTTGAAAACGAGTTCGTTACAAGAGTATTTCTATTTTCAATATGTAGGTTAAGGAAAAAGGATTACACATGTAAGTAATACGCAAACACACACACATATACATATCTAATTGTATGTATGTACATATATATATGATTAACAATTAATTGATATACTTATTTTTTCATATACTTACATATTTTTTCATATACTTACATATTTTTTCATATATCCATTAATATGTACCTATTCATGTAAATAAATAAATTCACAAACACACACACACACACACACACACACACACACACACACACACACACACAATATATATATATATATATATATATATATATATATATATTGTGAAGGGTTTCGGCTTCTGTGATATTTCTTGACTTGCCCTTTTTGTTCATTTTATCATATCCTCAAGGGAACGCAATGCCATTAGAAAAGACCACATACCTCACATATCCCCCATATGTATTCTCAGGCATTTGTAGGAAATCAAGATACCTTCTGTAAACAATATCGTTCCACGCACATATCCCTGGCTGAAACAAAGGCTGTACCTTGTCGAGTCCACATCACCAGAGGGAGCAGCAGCCGCACCGTCCACACCCGAGCCTAGCTGACCCAAGGTGAATGCCTTTTGGGTGACCTGCATCTCCCCCTCGAGCAAGTCTTGCGATCTAAACCCCCATTACTACGGCCGAACGAATCTGACACTCTAGTGGGCGGAAACACACACCTGCCCTCGAAGGGAGCCGCCGCATAAAAGGACATGTCTCGTCAGATGGAGGGGAGAAAGACAGCAGACAGACGACAATGCAGGTGGACTATGTCACCAGCCGGTCCTCGTCACCCGGGGAGACAGAGGACTCTTGGGTCACATATCTACCTTTAGCAATAAACCCAC
>NW_020870858.1:216782-219282 GCF_003789085.1 Penaeus vannamei
GTAGTAGTAACAGCAGTAGCAGCAATAATGATGATGATAATAATAATGAATAATAATAATAATGATAATAATAATAACGATAGCCTAAAAATGATAATGATAATGATAGCAATTTTCATCATAATCATGATCATTATCATCATTGCTGCTTTCATTACTATTTTAATTATATCATAATTATACTTATAATCTATTATCATTATTCATATTCAGTTTATACTTAGAACATCCATGAATGTTATATCATAAGTGCATTAAACCTTTCTGAAAGCAGTTGCTGTGTGATTATAATTTCTCCATTCAAACTTTGCCGCCTGCCATCCAGCTGCGGCCAAACGATTTTATATGCCAAATGATGAGAGGCAACATGTTGTCTAGTATCTTTTTTAGCTTACAGACTGTTCCCATCAATATTGCATAATTACATATGTGTGTAGCTCACGATCGAAAGTATCAACGACTGCTCATTATATCAAGAGTAATGCCCTTTGTCACTTGACTTGTACGAAACATGTTTTAGGTCGGGCTGGCCTAGAAAACGGATTTAGTGCACTGGATTTTTTAGTTAAAATATCTTTCTAATTTGCTGTTGTTGTATTTGGGAATTAAAACCAATTTCGATGAATTTGTCCCAGTTCTCTCAAACTACGTTTTTTTGTGTTATATAGAATAATTCTTGTAACACTTATTAAATCATTCAGGTGTCTCTACTCCTAGAGTCCCGAGTATCTGAAACAGCTGATTTTCAATGATGAGGAGTTACTCATGTCCCCCTTGTTCACTCACTCGTCAGTATGGGAGGTGTTGGTGCAGCTGAATATGAGGACAGATATGATAGGAGGGATTTTTTGGTATATATTTAGTATGATCGTTTGAATAAAACTGCACGGCTTTGGTTTAAGTTTAAGTTGGATGGATTAATTATTTCCATAACGGGCTGTAAGTGAAAGGAGAAAGAAAGAAAACATTATTCTTAGATGATTATGGTGACAGACTGCAGTAAGAACCAAGAGCCAGTAACGAGCAAAGTTGCAAGCTAAGTTACAATAGCGTGTGTTGCAAGAGCAGCAACAAAAGCTCATTAATCAGCGAAGTTTTGCTGCTCTTAATGAGTCCAACGACTAGTAATACTCGTGACGTCACCGAGTAAAAAATGACCGAAGATCCAGCGAAAAGAAGATGCCAACTAATATTTATTTCCCATCAAAAGTTACGAGCCCGCCTCCTGTTGCAGTCAATCAGATACCGGACTCTTGATCAAATGAAACTATTGAAGATCACCAGATTAATCTTATGAGATACAGCGAACGTGCCGTATATATAGGAGAGAGGGAACTATATTTATAGGTTACAGAGCCTGCCGTATATATATACCACGTTTACAGAGATTGTGGATAACATAACAGGAAAGGAAGGGCAGATTCGAACCGATATTTCCAGGGATATTTGAAGATAAATCGGTCGCACCAATTGCCCTCTCCTTTGAGAACACTCTTTGATGCAAGACTGTATGTGTAAGCGTCCGTCTCTCTCTCTCTCTCTCTCCTCATCTCTCTCTCTCTCTCTCTCTCTCTCTCTCTCTCTCTCTCTCTCTCTCTCTCTCTCTCTTCATCTATCTATCTATCGTCTCTATCTATCCATCTTATCTCTGTCTCTATCTACCTCTCTGTCTCTCTCTGCCTTTCTCTCTCTATTTATCTCTCTCTTCTCTCTCTCTCTCCTCTCTTTCTCTCTCTCTCTTCTTCTCTCTCTCTCTCTCTCTCTCTCCTCTCTCTCTCTCATCTATCTATCTATCTATCTATCTCTCTATCTATCCATCTATCTCTGTCTCTATCTGCCTCTCTGTCTCTCTCTGCCTTTCTCTCTCTATTTTCTCTTCTCTCTCTTTTCTGTGTGTGTGTGTGTGTGTGTGTCTATCTGCCTCTCTGTATCTGTATATATTATATATTACGAATATAATTACATATATTATATACTATTATATATTTATATACATTTAATATTATGAAAAACTAAATATATAAGTAACATATATATATATATCATATATATATATACCTATATATATTATCGTATCCTCATTTTGCCCTAGGAATGATAATAGAAATGGAAATCGTCGGTCATAACGGCGCCACCCGGCGAGGCGCGCGCCGGAGAGCAGCCGCGTGGCGTTGCCTTGCTCGTTCCTGCGTGATTGACTCTCACTTCCGATTGCCGTTTATTTGATTTTTTCGACTAGGTGTGCGCGCTAAGATATAGATATCAAACGCGCCGATAGACTGATGGAAAAGTTATACAGAAAAAAGTGTTAGATCCCATAGCGTTGTCTCAATGGAAAAATAAATAAACAAGGGAGAGGGAATAAACACAATCACAACAACATCAACTGCAAATCATAACATCGGCTCAGACGCACACACGTCTCCTAATAAAAAGCGACGTCGTGCCAGCCTATGCGGCGCTGAGGATGGAGTATCACTCACTGGTCGCAGCCTTCCAC
>NW_020870858.1:249907-257407 GCF_003789085.1 Penaeus vannamei
GAGAGAGAGAGAGAGAGAGAGAGATAGGGAGAAGAAAAGAGAGAGAGAGAGATAGAGAGACAGAGAGAGAGAGAGAGAGAGAGAGAGAGAGAGAGAGAGAGAGAGAGAGAGAGAGAGAGAGAGAGAGAGAGAGAGAGAGAGAGAAGAGAATGAGAAAGAGAGAGAGAGAGAAGAGAGAGAAGAGAGAGAGAGAGAGAGAGAGAGAGAGAGAGAGAGAGAGAGAGAGAGAGAGAGAGAGAGAGAGAGAGAGAGAGAGAGAGAGAGAGAGAGAAAGAGAGAGAGGAGAGAGAGAGAGCGAGAGAGAGAGAGAGAGAGAGAGAGAGAGAGAGAGAGAGAGAGAGAGAGAGAGAGAGAGAGAGAGAGAGAGAGAGAGAGAGAGAGAGAGAGAGAGAGAGCGAAAGAGAGAGAGAGAGAGAGAGAGAGAGAGAGAGAGAGAGAGAGAGAGAGAGAGAGAGAGAGAGAGAGAGAGAGAGAGAGAGAGAGAGAGAGAGACGACGACGATAGAAATACAGAGACAAACAGACGCCCATAACTACATGAATACCAAAATGGAACCGGCGAGGGGCGGGGTTAGTTGGCAGATATGAGAGGCGCATTTCGAAAAAACACGTGGTTGGTATATGACACACCAGAAAAAAAACTTTTTCCCAAACTTTTAGTCCATGAAATTGGATTTTGTTTCATAGCTCAGTCTTCCGTCCAATGCATTGTTGGTTTTATTACTTTCCTTCAGGACATCTTTTCCTCGGCTGTGTCGGCGTAAGAGGTTCTCGAAGCAAGTAAAGGCTCGGATGAATGAGGGGAAAATGAAGGAAAAAGAAAAAAGAAATAAAGATATTTGTTATACTCTGAAATCCTCAAAAGAAATAGGTTTGTGGACTTTGCTCTGAGAGACGTAAAGGAAGAAGAGGAAGAAGAATAAAAAGAAAAAGAAGAAAAAGAAGATAAAACAGAAGAGGAAGAAGAGGAAGAATAAAAAGAAGAAGAAACATAAGAAGAAGAAGAGGAAGAAGAAAAAGAAGAAGAATGGTGAGTAAAAGAAGAAGGAAAAGAGTAAGAAGACGGGAAAAAAGAAAGAGAAGGGAACGAACAGGAAGAAGAGAAAGGAGACGGATAAAGAAGAAGTGAAATCAAATCTGAATATCATTATTATTGTTTTCTTGTTGGAATCTCGGCAATTTTTGTGCAGCAAAAATTAATTACGTCATCCGCGAGGCCTTGTCTGTATGGAATTCTGGCTCCGGCGAATGCCCGAAATGCCTCGAATTCTGGCGCCCGTGTTCCTTAGCGACCCGTGTGAGGAATTTGCATATTTTTCGACAAAATGATACACAGGAGCAAAAGTTCCACGAGAAAAGTTATATATATTTTCCCTTCTTTTCTCTCTCTTTTTGGGGGGGATATTGGGGCGGAGGCTGGGGGATGCCTTGGCAGGATCTGATGTGGGGGAAAAATTGTGCTTTCATAAAATATTTGAAGCTTTGTCATTTTTTCTTTTTTTTTCTCTCTCTCTCTCTCTCTCTTGTAGCCGTGAGGTATGTCGCTTCTTCTTCGCTTCGTAGCTACCTCGAGACGCCTCGCCCTTTGTATAACATTTCCATACTTTACTCTCAACGAGGAGAAGAAAAAACATTTGATTTTTTCCATGCACAAAGGATTCCAATATTATGTCATATTTTATGCATTTTGGGGTCCATGTCGTAATACTTCAGGGTACTGTATCTCTGTTTTCATTCTTTTTATATGTCCCCAGCTTTTCAATTTCTTCAAGTTATAGCTGTTATAATTTTTGTTCTCAAGATTCCAGAAAACACCATTGCTTCATTGCTTTGTCACTATTTTCCACATATTCTTTGACCACTGTGTGTATCAAGGAGGGACCGAATGACAAAGAAGATTCCGTAGTAAAATGCAGATCATATCCACAATGAAACAGCCACAATGATATATAAGCATTTACACTGTAACTCTCTCTCAGTGTCTTCGTTGCATCTCCTCTGTGGACGCATGTGGCCGTACATATTACTTGAAAGAAAACACGAGATTGCTTTCTCAAGATCTAGTAAAATATGCGCATCAAAGCAGTTTCCTAATCTAGGGCCACGGGGTACTTTCTAGGGGCCATAGAGCAATATGAAAATTTTGACGTAAATATAATTATCTTTCATTTATTAATAAATTGGAATCTGTCCATAAAATGTTCTTCTATATAACTATTGACACCATAGATATTATCCTATATTGGTCGGGGCCAGAAAATGAAAAGGGTTGGAAACCATTGCTCTGTTACTTAGCCTCATAAATCATTGCTCGAGGATATGAGGAGCCACAAACAAACCTCACAGAGAAAAAAAGAATTGAAAGGCTAAAAAAAAGTATGATGATGCAACCCCCGCACTTCAGCAGGTAGAATGGCTTAAAGTGGATGATAAATGTTATTTGACCAATCTGCCTTGGTTGTTAAAATAGTGAATGACCAGTTACCTAGCTGGTTCTGTAATGCACTAACTATTAGTGAAACCAAAGGTAAAAATACAAGATATATTAATAATTTGTTCGTTTCAAGGACTAATACCGCAACTGGTATGAAAATGGTAATGGCGAGAGGCCCTCTACTCTGCAGTAAGATTCCTCAAGACATTAGAAATACAAGTTCTCTATCAGTTCTCAAAAATCGATTGAAGAATTCAATTCTATCTAAGCAACACGGATTTCTGTGCAATTTACTCAAACGCCATCAATAGTGCATAGTGATAATCTCAGGCTGGCATACTGTGATGTCCCGTTTTATTATTATTATTATTATCTAATGTTAATGTCTTAATAGTAGCATTTTCTAGTCATATTCTTACGATATTACGAAATGTATTTGTAGGTTGATAGCCTATACCTCTTATTATTATATGCTATGTAGGAATATATTCCTTCATGCATATTTATGTAAATAAGCCTTATTGTATATTTTGCTCATTGTAAAAACACTGTAATGAATATCCAGGGTAAAAAGGAAATAAAAATAATTATTGCTATTATCATTATCACTCTCTCTCTCGTCTCTATTTGTCTGTCTGTTTATCTGTGCCTCGGCCGCCACGAATGCGGATGCCCCCAGTGCCACAGATGTCGATTCCTCCACCAGTACAGCTGTCGGAGCCTCTTGTTCCAAGGAGGTCAGTACCATCGCCCTCCAAATTAAAGAGGACCACTTTAATAACTTAAATGAGAAAGGATTTATTTATTTTTTTACTCCATATAGATGAAAAGCTTTAAGCAGTGAAATAATAGGGAATGTCCTATTATATACCATATTCGACACGTAAAAGCACTAAAATCATTATATTACACGATTATGTATCCTTCACTGTTTGTGTTTACGTCAATTTCCACCCAAAATGCTAACTTCTTACACAGAGTAAATCTGAGGTACTCTTCCAGTTATAATACCCCAAGCATTCCCATAATGCACTCACATACACGGAATGGAAAAAGTTGGGAACCACTGCATTAAAAAAAATACGATCTCTTGACGAGCAGTCTTTAGAATTTCTCTTTCATTTAAACTGACAGCATATGGTACGAAGCTTTGATGTTTTATTAACTTAACACGTTACAGCAATTGTTAATTTACATGTTTAGCCTACAGTTATACCTTTGAAAATATCATAGTTATGTCTTCGATTATTTCTCGAAACATGCCTGTTAAAGATGCTGATTCCTCTCCCCAACTCTTTATATGATTTGGGCAGAAAGAAACCCCAGGTGTTACTGGTTTCTTGGCATGTCAGCTTTAATTCTGTATCATCATCTCTCTGTTTACCATTTGACATTTCCGTTGAATATTTTTACGTTATTTTCATCCCTGTTTGTGATCTACTTTCTTTTACAAACGTTTACTAATCTGCCTCGCAGTTCAACATCTGTTACAATTTATTTACATTATTTACATTTAATCCATCATCATCACCTACGTGTCGAAAGTTTGCTTACCAATAAATAAGAAAACAGAACTAAATTGTTTTCTTTGTTTCACAGTCTTAATTTACATTCTATTCTATTCCTTCAGCCTTTTTTTAATCCATCATAATTCACATTGGTGGGATATAAATAATCATATTAATCCTTCTCAAAGCTGCTGTAATTTGAAAATATGCAAATAGTTCCAAGTGAAACTTTTTCTCTAATTTCTCAGTGTTAGGTGATGGCTATCGCCTCCAAATGATTTATTTCTTTGGGGATTAATAATTCTGCTATGAGTTGTAGGTATCTGCTATTGAGATGTCATTCATGTTTGTGTGTGTGTCGCCGTGGTTTGCATCGCCGTTAATTCCGCGCTGTGTAATTTTTGTAGCGCGTCCACACAACGCCTCTTAATAGGATATCGTGTTACTTATTGATAACGTGCCAGTTTACCTCAAACCGAGAGGAGATTCGCCCATGCTTAGCTCCTCTCGCTCTACACCGCCGTACAGTGTCAAAGTCTCCCCCCAACCTGACATGCCGCTCTCCCTCGACTCACTCCCTCCTTCCCTCCACTGCCAATCTCCCTAGACCTCCCCCCCTCCCCGCCAGTCTCCCTCTGCTCCCTTCCTCTTTCCATTCTTCGCCAGTTTCTCTCGGGTCTCTCCTTCCTCTTCTTCCTCCCTCGATTCGCTCTCCCCCGTCCTCCCCAATCAGTCCCCCTCTGCTGCCTCCCTCTCCTTCCCCCCTTCTCTCCCCCGCCGACCTCCCTCATCCCCAATTCTCCTCCTCCTCTCCTTCTCCACCCTTCCCCCTCAACCTTCCACGATTCCCTATTCCTCCTTCCTCTTCTCCCCCACTGACTTCCCTCACCCCACATCTTCCTCCATTCCCATCCCTCCTTCAGTCCCTCCCTCCCTCCCTCCCTCCTTCAGTCCCTCCCTCCCTCCTCCCTCCTTCAGTCCCTCCCTCCCTCCTCCTCCCTCCCTCAGTCCCTCCCTTCCTCTGCGACCTGTCTTTGAAGTCAGAGCGGCGTCCGCCTCTCTGCCGCGCCTCGACGCCGCCCTAAACCCCCTGAGCCTCCTTCTGCGTACCCGGCGTGGCAATTTCGGTTCCCCGTCGTTGCAGCCTCAACCCGGGGATCTTTAACAATGTAAGTATATATATATATATAATATATATATATATATATATATATATATATATATATATATATATATATATATATATATATATATATGCATACACACACACACACACACACACACACACACACACACACATATATATATATATATATATATATATATATATATATATATATATATATATATGTATATATATATGCATATATATACATACATACACACACACACACACACACACATATATATATATATATATATATATATATAATATATATATATATATATATATATATATATATAATATTATATATCATCTATATATATAATATACATACACCTCTACCACAAATGATCAAAGAATAATAATGATGAGGTTAACAATAAGAAACACCAAAAGTAATAACAATGATAACAATAGTAATGATAACAGTAATAACAGCAGCAAGTACAGTACTTATAATAATAAACCGATGATAATAGTTAAGATAAACACGTGTATATGAATTGTAACACAAGTCTCTGCATAAAGAGTGAGTGAGCGAATGTGAATTACAAAACCAGGTAAAGCTAGCGTTAATATTTCATGAAAATGTCAAATGTGGAAATGTCAGTAGTAAACAGCAAGATGATGATGCGGAGTAAAAGCTAATAGATCACGGAAGCAGAAACACCAGAATTGGATTGTTTTTTATCTGCATATGTATCTATCGATCGATCTACCGATATATATATAGATAGATAGATAGATAGATAGATAGATAGATAGATAGATAGATAGATAGATAGATAGATAGATAGATAGATAGATATATATACATATACATATATATATATATATATATATATATATATATATATATATATATATATATATATATATATATTGTAAGTACAAGTGAAGGCTGCAAAAGTAACTTAGTAATTTGTTATGCTAAGAAAGCACTGAAGCTGCATGACACAATATGTTATGTTTACTTGAAAGAGAAATTGTAACTACTGCTCACAGGATTTTATTCTTATCATGGGCACACTTTAAGAGGTCTTACGCAAGAGAAGTCCTCTTTTCCCCTTTTAATCTTTCATAACGTACGAACACGAGTGAACGCAAACACAAATAGAGTAACACGTGTTCATCGAGGAAGTGCAACAAAGTGAACGTAAGAAAGGAGCCAGATAAACCTTACTGAATTGTTCTCTTATCATCGTGACGGTGTTTCGTTGTTTGTGAATTCGTCGACGGTTTTCTGTTGTAGCGAATATTGCGAGTCTTACGAGGAGATAGAATTCAAGTACTTCCGGTCGGTTTGTTAAGATTGTCCAATGAATATTCGTAAAACAGACATCCATATACACAGGAATAAATGCATATCTATCGATCTATCAAATAAATATACATTTTTTTTATCTGTACGGTAGATATGCATGTCTAGAATGATAGATATGCATTTATTTCTGTGTATGTGCATGTCCGTGTAATGAATGTCAATTAGGTCGGGCCTCGCACAATTCTAACAAACCGGCTCAAACGTTGTAGAAAAGACATCGAATGTATGGCTGTGAAAAATACGCTACTTAGACCCGAAAGTTTTGAAAAAGAGTTGATAAAAGACATAAAATACGATATAGAAAAGAGAAAAAAAGCAAAACAGAGATATGCTAAAGTCAAACATGAACACAAATATGCATAGAATAAGACATGATATTAGAGTCCCTTTTGAATAGAGAAGAAGTCGGCGTATTTACACAGAGGGCGAGGCGTGTGGAGGCAGCGATGAGGCGAAGAAGGAGCGAGCGGTTTCTGACTTACCTCAAGGCTAAGAAAAAATAGGACGACGGAGCCTCAAATATTCCACGAAAGCACAATTTTTCTCCACGTCAGCTCCTGCCAAGCCATTCGACCTCCAAAAAGGAGAAAAGTAAGGAACATATTCATATATATATATATATATATATATATATATATATATATATATATATATATATATATATATATATATATATATATATATATATATATATATATATATATATATAATATATATATATATATATATATATATATATATATATATATATATATATATATATATATATATATATATATATATATATATATATATATATATATACTAGGTATATATATATATATATATATATATACCATAATATATATATATATATATATACCCTTGTCTTGTGCAACTCTTACTCCTATGTATCATTTTAAGGACAAACATGCAAATTCCTCACACGGGTCGCTAAGGAACACGGGCGCCAGAATTCGAGGCATTTCGGGCATTCGCCGGAGCCAGAATTCCATCGAAATATATCGCCTCAACGCGTGACCTTGACTCTTGCAACGCGAAGGTCCCGAAATTCCAACTGAAAAGGGGAG
>NW_020870858.1:267407-299907 GCF_003789085.1 Penaeus vannamei
TTATTTGCTCACTTCCACTTGCTCGCGATTTTCAACCATTCATTATAACCATTCAATTATCTGTATAACACTTGCATGATCATAGCTTGGGGTTCCTGACCGAAGCGTTCGAAGCCAGCATTTTCTTTTCGAAATTGTATGAAATCGGTTACAAGTGAATTATACGATACAGGATATGACTGAATATACGATGTTGTTTATTAATGTGGCGCTCTGCAGGTTCTGATTTTTTTATCTATAATTTTTTTTTTTTTTTTTTTTATGAAAATGTCAGGCTTCAATATTACGAAGATCGGTATAACAGATTGCACTGCACTTGGTGGTAACTTTAACTTCCGTAAAAAAGTAATGTCGTTTCTGTCAATTATTAATATTTTTCAAGTAATAAAAATTCATAAAGCTGTCAAAACGACGAAGTAGACCATTCCTAGAGACAAAATGTTTTAAAAAGTTTTTTCATAAAAGATAATTGATATTTCAGTCCTTTCGCCGAGAGGAATGACGACATCAATGACGTCACGAAATAATCGCCAGATGTACGAAGATTTTCTTGTCTGGAAAAGCATGAGTGTGGATCTCTTTCTCTTATAAAATCTCTAATAGATTTTCAGATACATAGAAGAAGCAGAAGATGAAGAAGAGGGAGAAGAAGAAGAAGAAAAGAAAAGAAAAAGAAAAAGAAAAAGAAGAGGAAGAAGAAGGAAAATTAAAAAAAAAGAAAAATAGAAGAGTTGTTAGTAGTAGTTGTAGGAGGAGGAGGAGGAAGAAGAAAAAGAGAAGAAGAAGAAGAAGAAGAGAAGAAAAAGAAAAAAAAAGAAAAAGAGAGAAGAAGAAGGAAAAAAAAAATATAGAAATAATAAGAAAGGAGAAGAATGAGAATAAGCGAAAGATACACAGCAATGAGGGAATGTATCAAAATCCTCGCCCCAAAGAACGGCAGATCTTCCCCCAGATCGGCTGACCATGAACAAGTCAAGCCGGCGAGCCACCCCAACCTGCGACAAGTGCACCCACAAGAGCCGATTAATAAGCCAGGCGCCCTAGCGTGCAAGAACCATAGGAATCCATGTGGCGCTGCTTGCTGAACCAGGGAAGCCGGTTCGCCCCTTTCTGGCTCGGTGTCTGGGTCGTCTTCGCCGTTGCTAATTCAGACACGAGAGAGAAACGCCACTGGGAAGAATGTAGATACACATTATGTGTATGTACACTCGTCTATTTGTCTCTCCATTTATTTACTATATATTATATATATATATATATATATATATATATATATATATATATATATATATATATATATATATATATATGTGTGTGTGTGTGTGTGTGTGTGTGTGTGTGTGTGTGTGTGTGTGTGTGTGTGTGTGTGTGTGTGTGTGTGTGTGTGTGTGGTATAGGGATAGATAGACAGATTGATAGGCACGTAGACAGATATGGATCGATAGATCGATAGATAGATAGATAAAGGATAGTGGGATAGATAAATTGAAGAAACAGAGAAAGAGAGGCAGAGAAACAGAGACGCAGAGAAGCCGAAAAGCGAAAGAGAAAAGCAAAAAAGAGGAAAAGAGAAAAAGGCAAGATTACAGAGCAGGCTGAGTGGGGGTTGGCCTCAATTTTTCTTCCTCTGGTGCAATGCCATTTCATCCTTGGTTTCCTGAATCAATTAAAATGATCCGCACAAAGCTGAGTGTGCAATAATGAGGAGAAGTGAGGTGTGAACAGAGGGGAGCGGGGAGGAGAGGTGGGGAGAGGGGAAGGGAAGGGGAGCAGGAGGGGAGGGGAAGGACAGGGGTGGAAGGAAGAAGGGAAGGGAGGGGAAGGATGGTGGGGAGAGAGGGAGGGGAGAGGGGAAGGGAAGGGGAGCAGGAGGGGAGGGGAAGGACAGGGATGGAAGAATGAAGGGGAGGGGAAGGATGGTGGGGAGAGTGGGAGGGGAGAGGGACGATCATGGTGCAGGAGGGGAGGGGAAAGACAGGGGTGGAGTGAGAAAAGAAAGGGGAGGGGTGCGGCCTGGGAGCTGGAAGGGAGGGAAAGGGAGGGAAGGGATAGAGGGGTGTTGGGTAGGAGGGGTCGGGGAGGAGGAGGTGGAGGAGGGTAAATTCGAGGATGAAAGAAACGGACTCGTGTACTGGAGGGGGTGCGGGGTATGTGTGTTGGTTCTGGGGGGAGGGAGGAGGGAGGAAGGGGTAGGGGGTCTGAGGAAGGAGGGGCGGAAGATGAAAGAGGGGGAGGGGGAAGGAGGGGACGGGAGCAAAAGTGGGGGGAGGGACAGGGAGGGACGTAGTGGACAGGAGGAAAGTGGACTAAGAGTGGGGGTAAGGGCAGAGGGAGGAAGAAGGAAGAGAGGGGACCAAAGTGTGGGGGAAGGGAGGGGGGAGGTAGAAGGATGAAAGGAAAAGGAGAGGAAAGATAACGTGAAAGGAGGGAGGGATGAAGACAGAAAGGGGAGAGGCGAGGGAATGAGAGAAGGAAGGGGAAAGAAAGAAGAGAGGGAAGGAAAGAAGGGAAAGGGAAAGGAGAGGAAGGAGAGGATAGACGTTGGAAAAAGGATCGAGGGACGAGGGACAAACTCCTCTTTCATCTATATATCCATAGAAGGAGAGATATCTAGACAGATAGATAGACTGACAAATAGAGAGACAGGGAAACCAGTCAGATAAATGGACTGAGAAAACAGACAGATAGATAGACTGACAAATAGAGAGACAGACAAATGGACAGATAGACAACTAGTTAGTCAGATAGATAACTAATTAGATAGATAGATAACTAGACAGACAAATAACAGACAACCAGACACAAGCAGGCAGACAGAAAGTTAGATAGACTGATGAGTGGATAAGAAATGGCAAAAACTGAGAGTACGAAACGATAGACAATGAATATGAAATCGGTTAACCGAAAACACAGGCAGTTGAGCCGGAGAAGTGTTACAGGCTGACACTGGTGACAGGCTAAATTGGCAAGAGGTTGCCATTGGTAAACAGTCTGAAATTGGTCACAGGATAAAGGTTGGCACTGACAGACGGGAGACTGTCATATCCCTGTTGTGACATCAGCTGGATGTCACAATGGATGGGTTACGTCGTCCTGAAGGCTCCATTTCATCACATTATGTTGCGTTCGTAGTTTGTGTTGCTACTTAGAGAATCCGGTTGAGATGCCGTGAGGTCATGGCGACTCAGGAGATATTTAACAAACTGGAATGATAAATGAAATAGCAAAAAAAAAAAAAAAAAAAAAAAAAAGGATATATTCTAATAAATATACAATGAAAAAGTAGACAGGTAAATATATAAACAAAAAAGGGAATGAACAAATGAAAAAAATAAGTAAATGAATAACTAAGCAAATTAATAACTAATACAATACATGAACAAGGCGAGAGGCGAAGAGGCGAGAGGCGACGAGGTAAGAGACGATGAGGTAAGGAGGTAAGAGGCGACGAGGAAAGAGGCAAGAGGCGATGAGGCGAGAGGCGACGAGTCAAGGTTGAGACGAGTCAAGATGAGACGAGACAAGAGGCGACGAGTCAAGGTTGAGAAGAGTCAAGGGGCAAGAGGCGACGAGGTAAGAGGCGAGAGGCAAGAGGCAAAAGGGGACGACACGAGAGGCAAGAGGCGACGAAGCGAGAGGGGAAACGAGGGGATGTTAGATGACTGCTGCGGCGGCACCCACGTCTTCCTCAGGGACGCCCGCAAAATGCCTTTAATGGGCCGAGACGCGCTGAATTAACGCTTTGTTTCAATAGGTCTTCGGGATTCTTTGCGGCTCGAAGTTTGGATGCAGCTGACAGGACTGGCAAAGGCAATTGGGAAGTTGCCTTCCTCTTCACGGCCAGGCAATCAAACGGCGTATTTCGGTGCAAATGACGATTTTTTTTTCGAAATACTTTTTTTAAGTTTTTCTCCGTCTTTTTCTTGTTTCTTTTGGCAAGAAGATAGACCTCGAGGTAAATCAGTAACAGGTGTATTTCGGTAACAGGTGTTTTTTTTTTTTTTTTTTTTTTTTTTGGGGGGGGGGGGTAACAGGACGCTCTGGTAGACAGACCAAGGGAGAGTTGGGGTAGAGGGAGAGGGAGGGTGTACACATAGATAGATTGATAGATACACAGACAGACAGACAGACAGACACATCTATTCACAGATAAACAAACAGATTGGTATATAGACAGACAGATAGATAGACAGACAGACAGACAGACATATCTATTCACAGACAGACAACAGATAAATATATAGACAGATAGATAGACAGATGGATGGATAGATATATAGATACATACATAGAAAGATGGATAGACAGAGTTATAGATAGGTAGATAGATAGACAGATGACAGATAGGCAGACAGTCAGATAGAAAGACAGAGAGTGGGATACAGAGAGAGAGAGAGAGATAGACAGACAGATAGATAAAAGATAAAATAAACATATAGCTAGATAGTTAGATGACTGAATAAATAGATATAGATAGATCGATAGACAGATAATAGATGAAAAGGTGAACAAATAGACAGATAGATTGGTATATATGTGTGTGTGTGTGTGTGTGTGTGTGTGTGTGTGTGTGTGTGTGTGTGTGTGTTGTGTGTGTGTGTGTGTGTGTGTGTGTGTGTGTGTGTGTGTGTGTGTGTGTGTGTGTGTGTGTGTGTGTGTGTGTGTGTGTGTGTGTGTGTGTGTGTGTGTGTGTGTGTGTGTGTGTATATATATATATATATATATATATATATATATATTATATATATAATATATATATATATATATATATAGATAGAGATAGATAGATAGATAGATAGATAGATAGATAGATAGATAGATAGATAGATAGATAGATAGATAGATAGATAGATAGATAGATAGATAGATAGATAGATAGTCACAAAAGGAAAGAGAGAGAGAGAGAGAGGCAGAGAAGCAGAAATTAAAGTGAAGGAGGGACAGAGAGAAAGATGTCGACAGACGAAATGACGGACAGACAAACAGACAGATAGACAGACGGCTAGTATGTATAAGTAAACACACGGAGCGAAAGCGAGGGAAAGAGAGGTAACGAAAAGGACTCTGAACGCGTTTATGCTCCAATTCAAAAGGGAAATTCAAGCAATCTAGCCGTATGTAATGTTTTGGATATTATAACAGCCAGCGTAGACGGGGTATCAAAGGGCCATGACAACGAGCAAAAGGGGCCGAGAAATGAGGCGAGAGCGAAAAATGAGGCGAAAAGGGTGTGGCAGGTTGTGTAGGGGGGAGGGGGAGGGGGGGCAGGAAGAGGAGGAGGGGGGGGGGGCGTAGGCGCGGGGGCAGTGCCAAGGTGCGCTAGCTTGGAAAGTGATGGAACCGGAAATTGTCAAGAGGGCCGGGATGGAACCAAGGACTCGGAGGCACGAGGGGCTAGGCCGGTTCGTATGTAACTCTCCCGCGATCGCTCAATACTCGAGGCGGGAGGGACGAAGCTATAGAAAAGTTGTTGCATATATCTTCCAAACGATCCGCCGCTGGGAAAGGAAAACGTTTGAGTGCTTTTTTGCTTTGTTGTGTGACCTCTTCCTTTGATATTCATTTAAAAGGGCAAAAGATAAGTGAATAAAAAGGGGGAAGCTTAGAGCCAATCAACAGTATGGTATGACATGGTAAGTACGGTATTTCAAGGTATACTGTAGCCAAAGATCCGTAAAATGTAAAGAGAATCTCAGGAGAAAATCTCCGAAATACTTTCTGAACTACCGAAGTTTTATATCCACGAGAGCTTACTCTAAGCATTCAGTATCTGATGGATAACGAGCGTACAAACCACATAACATTCAACAATCAAATATTTGCCCGGAATTACACGCCTCATAAATTTTTTAGTAATCATAATATTTTAAGCCCCCACAACATCCATCAGTACTTTTCCTGCTGCAACACTTTCTTCCTGAACGCTAAAAATCCCTGTGATCAATTTATCTTCGAGAGAAAAGAACACAAGCTCAATTTGCATACAGAAAAGATTTTCGCATACCTCCAGATAATGACCTTGGAAGGCGGCAGAGATTCTATGAGAAAGCGGAATTATACTCTCATGGAAAATATATTTCTATTAAATATATATATCGAGAGCACTGAACAAACAAATGAACACACTCGCGCGCACACCTATTCTCCCGTGCGTATCAAGATGAGAAAAGTTTGGACGTAAAGCAACCAAAGTTCCCCCGCACGCAAGTATGAGGCATGTCAAGGCAATAACGAAGCCAAAAGAGGCAAGGGGTAGGTGACGAAAACAAAGGGGGGGGGGGGAGTATGGGTCATAGGGAGGGGAAGGGGGGGGTCATAGGACCGTCTCCTTATTCTCTCTTTTCGTTTAGTTCTCTCTCTTTTCTCTTTCTCTCTCACTTTTCTCTCTCTCTCTTTCTCTCTCTCTCTCTCTCTCTCTCTTCTCTCTCTCTCTCTCTCTCTCTCTCTCTCTCTCTCTCTCTCTCTCTCTTTCTTTCTCTTCTCTTCTCTCTCTCTCTCTCTCTCTCTCTCTCTCTCTCTCTCTCTCTCTTCTCTCTCTCTCTCTCTCTCTCTCTCGCCCCCTCTCTCTCTCTCTCTCTCTCTCTCTCTCTCTCTCTCTCTCTCTCTCTCTCTCTCTCTCTCTCTCTCTCTCTCTCTCTCTCTCTCTCCTCTCTCTCTCTCTCTTTCTCTCTCCTCCCCCCTCTTCTCCTCTCCCTCCCTCCCTCTCCCTCTCCCTCCCTCCCTCTCCCTCTCCCTCTCTCTCCTTTTTTCCCCTCCCTCCTCTCCTCACACGAGAGGCAATAGAGGTCACTAACTTTCCCCCGAACACAGGGTAGAAAACGAGTCTGAGGGGGAAAAAGCGGAGTCTATTTTCCAATTTTAAAAGTCTGATGAGTGCCGTCCGGGTGCTTCATCGGGCGGGGGGGGGGGGGGGGGGGGGGGATTAGGCGAATACATTATTTTCTGCCGGGATGAACGCGCGAGGATCGAGGACGCGACGAGTGTCTCCTCATCACTTCTGTTTATACCGCGCGGGTTTTCAGGGCGAGTGGGCGTGATAGAGGCAAGGAGGATTAGGGAAGGAGGAGGATACGGGATAGATGGAGGATTAGAGATGGAGGAGGATCCGGGAAGGAGGAGGATAAGGGATAGATGGAGGATTAGAGATGGAGGAGGATCCGGGAAGGAGGAGGATAAAGGAACGATGGAGGATTAGAGATGGAGGAGGATCCGGGAAGGAGGAGGATAAAGGAACGATGGAGGATTAGAGATGGAGGAGGATCCGGGAAGAAAAGGGAATCGGAAAGGAGGAGGATAAGGAAAGATGGAAGATTAGGAAAGGAGAAGGATTCGAGAAGAAAGAAGATTAGGGAAGGAGGTGGATAAGAAAGGGAGGAGGAATCAAGAAGGAGATTAGGGGAGGAGGAGGATAAAAAAGGGATTAGGGAAGGAGGAGGATTATGGAAGGCGGTGGATAAGAAAGGGAGGAGGATTCAAGAAGGAGATTAGGGGAGGAGGAGGATTGGGGAAGGAGAAAGATTTGGGAAGGAGGAAGATTAAGGAAGGAGGTTAATTTGGGCAAGAGACGGATTAAGGAAATAGAAAGATTTGGAAAGGAGGATGCCTTGGAAAGGTAGAGGATTTGGGAAGGAGTATTGGGGAAAGAGGAAAACTGGGGAAGGAGGAAGATTGGGGGAAGAGGAGGGTTAGGGAAGGAAGAAGATTGGGGAAAGAGTATGATTTTGGATAGAAGAGGATTGGGGAAGAATAAAGACTGGGGAAAATTGAGGAAGGGTGAAGACTGGGAAAGGCGGAAAGTTGGGGAAGGATAAGGATTAGGGAAGGAGGAGGATTGGGGAAGGGTGAAGATTGGGGAAACAGAAGGACTGAGGAAGGAGAAGGATTGGGGAAGGAAAAAGATTGGGGAAGGATTGGGGAAGGATGAAGATTGGGGAAGAAGAAGGATTGGGTAAGGAGGAAGGTTGGGGAAGGAGAAGGATTGGGAAAGGAGGAAGATTGGGGAAGAAGGAAGGTTGGGGAAGGAAGCATATTGGCGAAGGAGTATTGATGAAGGAGGAGGATTGTGAACGGAGGAAGACTGGGGAAGGTTTAGGACTGGGGATGAAGGAAGGCTGGGGAAGGAGGATGGTTGGGGATAGAGGGGGATTGGGGAAGGAAAAAGATTCAGAGACAGGGACAGAAGGAAAGGAAGCCGAAATTCTGGAGAGAAGGATAGAGGAGACGGAGAGGAAGGGGGAAGAGAAGGAGAGACGAGGAGGAAAAAATGGAGGATAAAGAATGAGAAAAGAGTCGCAAAGGTAAGAAGAGCGAAGGCGAAAAGGAAGAGAAAAGGAGGGAAAAGGAATGAAATGGAAGAAAGAGGATGACCAAGCAAAAGATGCGAAGATAATAGAGAGGGAAGGGAGAGGGAAACAGAATCTGAAGAGGAGGAAGAGAGTAGGGAACAGGGGTGTGTGGGGAAAGGGAGAGGGAGAGAGAGAGGAGAGGGAGGAGAGGGAGAGGGGGGAAGAGGAGAGGGAAAGGGAGAGGAAGGAGAAGAGGAAGAGGAAGAGGAGAGGGAGAGGGAGAGGGAGAGGGAAAGGGTGAGGGAGAGGGGAAGGAAGGGGAAGTGGGGAGACATATATGTCCCTCTTAATGGCGTCCCATTAGCTGATAGCTGATACCGTCGCCAAGGATGCTCCCTGAAACACCGAGAAGGGCGGGAGCAGTGAAGGAAGGGAAGAAATGATGAATGAATGGATCAATTAGTGAAGGAAGGAAGAAAATGAGGAAGAAATGAATGAGTTAACGGAGGGTAAATAGGAAGGGCATCCGTGAATGAACGAATTAAATAATCAAGGAAGTGAGGCGGAGAGAGTGAATGGAGAAAGGAAAAGAGGAAAGAAGGAAGAAATGAATGAATGAGATGGTGAAGGAAGGGAGGACGTAAAGTAGGAAAGCTGTCTGTGTATCAACATTATTTCTCAACGTTACGTGGAAATAAAAACAAATTTTATGGGGAGCTTCATAAACTGCTGCAGAGGCGGTAAAGGAAATCGAAACTGTATTTATGAACAATAAAAAAGTTATATCTGTCCTTCAATTGTGAATAATTGTTAAGATAAGCGCAATTAGATAAGCATAGATAACAGACTTCTTATCTTGTGACTATAAAAGATAACATGAAACTATAAGCATGATGATGTGCATGCATTAGCCTGATTAATAATGAACAGGAACTTTTAATACATCGAAGAACGTAATTCAAGAGAGGGAAAGAGAGGGAAGGAGAGAGAGAGAGGGAGAGAGAGAGAGAGAAGAGAAGAGGAGAGAGAGAAGAGAGAGAGAGAGAGAAGAGAGAGAGAGAGAGAGAGAGAGAGAGAGAGAGAGAGAGAGAGAGAGGAGAGAGAGAGAGAGAGAGAGAGGAGAGAGAGAGTGGAGGAAAGAGGGATAGAGACGAAACAGAGAGAATGATAGTGATACAGAATAAAAGAAAAGAATGAGAAGAAAAAAAAAGAAAAAAAAAAAAAAAAAAATAAGAAGAGAGACTCGCAGGTGGAAAGAAAGACAAACACAGACGCGGAGACACACAGAGAATATTTTCATTTCGAGAACGGAAAAATATCAAGTTACGTAGAAAAAGGGAGGGAGAAGCGGGAACGCCGGGCAGCGGAAGCGGAGAGAAGCGACAGTCGCTCCTCGTCGGTCGAGCAGAAGCTGAAAGGATCGCTCGGTTGTCTCATCGGAACGAGGTTCTCAAAAAAGGCTATTTATCTACCTATATGTACACACACACACACATACACACATATATATACATGTAGTATATATCTATCTATCTATCTATCTATAGATATATATATATATATATATATATATATATATATATATATATATATAATATATATATATATATATATATATATATTTATATATATATATATATATATATATATATATATATATATATATATTATATATATATATATATATATATGGCATGAATAATTATATGCCTCTCTGTCTCACGCACTCACTCTCCCTGTCATTCCCTCCCTGTCCACAGCCCCCCCCCCCGCCCTATCAAAAATCGCCTCCCTTTAACGACTCTTTGCCGCCGTCGACCGGCCATCAACTTCCCGCTAAGAACTTGCCAAAAAGAAAGAAAAAAAAAAAAGAAAAGAAAAGAAAAGAAAAGCCTTATCACCGACCACATCCCTCCTTATCTTATCTCGAAACGCTGATGCTCTGGCCGCAGTGCATTCAGATCGGATCTCTTTACTGGTGGTTCCTTATTCCGTTTGTATTTCAAAACCGAAAAAAAAAATCAACAACAGTTATCCCTCTTTGATAAGACGCCAAGGAAAAAAAAAATATATATATATATATATATCTAAAAGTTAAAGAGTGTGGACCTATATTTTTGATATCTTGGCTAAATAAAGTAACTCTTTCCCATTTTTTTTTTTTTTTTAGGATTTCTACTTTCATTTGCGTCCAAAAAGAGATTTAGGAAGGAGCATTACCTCCTCCCATGAAATATACAGCAGCAGAGAATGGCCAATCCTGCCCAGTCATGTCTCTCTTACTTTACGAGAATATCATTTATGCACCGTATTTTCTCACAATTTATGGAACTGAATGTTATTCTTAAAAAAAGAGAATTAGTTATTCAATATCTAGACATCCAAAGTATTATATTTGTCTCAGATATATATTCTAGAATACTGATCCTAATAGTACATAAAGGGCAAACAAAATCACAGGAATATAAATGAAAACATCACACAACTGACTTTACACTGGATATTATTAATAATCAATTGCTACTAATTTATCATCTATGTACAGAGCTTAATACATCCATGCTAAGTAACTCCAACAAATGAATGACACATAATGCTTGTCACTTTATTAGGTCGAAATTGGTAGTTTTTGCATTGTCCTTAAGTATCATTGCGTGAGTCTATTTGGGTGTTTTTCATTTTTTAATTCTATTTTTATTCTTTTTCTTTTTTGTCTTCTGTCTGTCTTTATGAATAGACATATATGTGAACATATACAACTCTCTCTCTCTCTCTCTCTCTCTCTCTCTCTCTCTCTCTCTCTCTCTCTCTCTCTCTCTCTCTCTCTCTCTTTCTCTCTTTCTCGCTTTCTGCGTGTACGTGCGTGCGCGTGCGTGTATGGGTGTGTGTGTGTAAAACTCGACATGTGACCGTCTTCCCAAACAACAAAAATAACAAAAACAATAGCAACAACAACGACGGTAACAACAACAGCAGCAGCAATAACAACATCAAGAACAACAGTATCATCAACGCCAGCAACGGCATCAAGAAAAGCAACAACAACAACAACAACAACAGCCCTGAATTGCATTAAGGCGAGTGCGCTCCGCCGGCCGCGTCTAGACTCCAACTTGTCGGAAATACGTAGAAAATGATTATTAATCTTCAAGAAAGTCAGAAGGAAAAAAGCGGAAACCAGTGTAACTCGAGGACGAGAGCTAGGAAAATCTCAGATAAAAAAGTAGGATAAGAAGGCTTTATCATACCAAATGATTTAATAATGTAGAGCGAGATGGAGATATTGCCACACAACCACAAAAATATTTCAAAAACTCTTAATAAAATTGGAATGAAATGCTACCGCCAAGAAGATGAAGTTGAACATGCTGAACAAATAACTTTATGATCAAAACTGAAATGAAAACAACACAAAATAAACAGATAAATAAAAAAAATAAAAAAAATAAAATAAAAACATTAAAAAAAAAAACTCTCCATACATTTCAAAACCGAATTAAACACTACCGAAAACATATAAAAAGCCAAGTGAAGCTGAACACGCTGAACACCTCTAAGTTAACTCGGCTGTTCACAGAGTCCAACGGGCGGTTATGCAGCGGCCGTTCCACCTCGGGCTTACGTGACGAGGAACCACAAGGGCGTCTGGAGGAGAGGCGAGAGGGCGCCGCGCTGATGATGTTTTGCGTAAAGACAGTTTTATTTTTTATAATTTATTTGGAAATTCGTATGATCTCCTGAATATGCGAAATACATATTCGTACACTGATGTATGATTGGTATGTATGTATGTTTGTGTGCTTGGATATATGCATACATGTGGAATAAATTGCACACACCTGTATTTACCACTCTCCTTCACATATACATACATACCACCACAGACGCATGTATACATTATAGATATGCAACCCATTCCTCTATTCTTTCATCTATCCACTCATCTGCCAATTCAATCTATCATCTATTCGTCTATCTATTCATCTTTCCATAAATCCATCTGTCTACTCAACTATCCATCTACCCATCTACTCATCCACCGACCTACCAACCAACTCATTCATCTACCAACCCGCTGATCCTTCTATCCATCAACCTACCCACACTCTCATTCATTCATCCATCCATCCATTCATTGGCTCATCCACCAACTCATCCACTCATCCGCCTATCCGTCCATTCATCCATCCAACCATCCATCCACCCACCCACTAATCCATCCATCCACCCTCCATCCAATCATCCACTCATCCGTCTATTCATCCACTCATCTGTCAATCCATCCAACCATCCATCCATCCATCTATCCACTCATCCATCCATTCATACACAAACCCACTCAGCCACTCATCCATTCATCTATCACCCATCCATTTATCCACTCATCTTTTAACCCAAATACCCACCCATCCATCCGTCCACTCATCCATCAGTTCAATCACTCATCTATTGATCCATCCACCCATCCATTTACCCACCCATTCATCTATCCATCCATCCATCCATCCATCCATTTACCCACCCATTCATCTATCCATTCACTCATCCACTCACCCATCCATACATGCATCCACCCACCCACTCATTCATCCATCCATCAACCTACCCCTTTATCCATTCAATCACATACTGACATTAGTATTTACATACTTCATTCACATATTTTTTTCCGTTTTCTTTTTAATATCCTTTTCCAAAAATGTTTTATTCCACTTGCGGGCGTGCCACCTCCGCCAACCTGGCAGCCGCGGACCTCATCCTGCGAGATCCCCGCCCACGCTTCGAGCTTGCTTCTGTACGCACGCCCACATATTCTGGTAAACTGGTAGCTTTAGTTTTACTCATTCCCGATTCTTGATTCCCTATTCTTTATTACCTTATTTCTTATTCCTCATTCTTCACTTATCATTGCTTATTCATCATTCCCCAGTCTTTATTTTTCATACCTTATTCTTCATTTCTTAGGCTTTGTTTCTCATTCCTCATTCTTTATTCCTCATGCCTTATTCCTCATTCTTTATTCCTCATACTTTATTCCTCATGCCTGATTCCTCATTCTTTATTCCTCATTTCTTTCTTCGATCTCTGCTACTTCCCTCCTTCTCACTCATATTCTAATGTCATATCATACCTTTTTTTCCTTTTTCCCGCCTATTGCCAAATTGATATATAACTCTATATATAATTGTATATATAAATAATTCCTATTGTTTCATGCTGAATTATGCCTTGTGATTTGTTTTCTTCAGCTAATTCACTTTGGTTAAACGTGTAACTTTCTTTTTCTTTCGTTTTATTACATATTTCTCATATCATCATGTAGTCTTCCTAAATTCACCCTAGAGGATATTTCTTCATACTATCATTCGCTTTCTTTTCATACTTACTTGTGATGGTATAATAGGAACAGGTACAATTGTTTTATACATTCAGAAATAAAATTAATTGAATATGAAATGTTTCTAATTTCCTAAATCCAAAAAATATGGTCCTAATACAGCTCAGGGCGGATCACGAATTCCTCGCGCCCCATTCTCATATTTTAGGGTCCCTCACACAGCGATTAACCATAACACTATAACCCTTCCCATATTGCACAACCTCCATCATTTTCACGCGAATGCCTCACTACCTCATAACTAGCGGCAGTGAAGGCGGTTATTTTCACACTAGTACTCATTCTGTTCTTCATAATATTGTCTACTCCTCATAACCTCGGCTCTCCCTCCACCCTGCTCTCTGGTACTCATTCTGATCTGCACAATATTGGCTGTTTCCTATTACTTTAGTCTCCCCTATCCTTTCATCGCTGTATCCCTAGTCCTCCGTTTTCTTTAATTTGGTATCATCAGTCTTCTCCTTTTATCCTTTTCGTACTTCTCTTTATCACATACCACGCCCTCTCTCCTTCCTACGCCCAGTTCCTCTATCCCACCAATTCGTATTATCCTTCTCCCTTTTTAGCCCCCCCCCCCTCTATTCCCAGTCCTCTCATTCCAAGCTACCCTTCCTCTTTCGCCCCCCCCCCCTTCCCCTCCTCTCCCTCACCCCAACATCTCTCGGCTGATTCCCAACCCTGCGCCGTCCCTGCCCGTTTCAGCGCCCTTCCTCCCTCACTCCCGAGCCCCTATATTCTTTCTACCCTTTTCCCTCCCTCCCCCTAATATCCTAGCCCCTACCCTCCTTCCGGTCCCTCCCTTCCCCTCTAAATAACCATACCCCCAACTTTTCCCCCCTCTTTCCTCCCCCTAATACTCCCAACCCCCTCCATTCGTTCCCCATGATACCCCCACCTAGTATCCCCACGCCCTCATCTCTCTCCTAGTCCTCCTCCTTTATTCCTCTATCATCTCATACCCCCATCACGCCCTCTCCCGCCCCCTTCCTTTCCCCACCTTGAACCCCCTAACTTCCCTTCCTCTTCCTCTTCCAGCCCCACCCTGCATTCCCCCCTGATACCCCCTCCCGTCCCTCCCTATCCTCCAACCACCCACCATTCCCCACCTTGAGACCCCAACCCCCTTCCCTTCCTAGCCCCTACCGGCATTCCCCACCTGGTACCCCCCCCCCCCCCGTCCTCCCTATCCTCCAACCACCACCATTCCCCACCTTGAGACCCCAACCCCCCTTCCCTTCCTAGCCCCTACCCGGCATTCCCCCCCTCCGTACCCCCTTCCCCCCACCCCCCTCGCCAGATCAGAGAGCGAGTGTCCGTCGACCATAAAAGGTAATAGGGCCCATGATTACCTTTTGGCGCATTACGAGCAGTTTATTATGTGCTTTGTAGTTGTGCTGATCGAGCCGCCTCTTTCCTCTCTTTCCTCTCCCGCTTCTCTTCCTTTCTTTCTTCTCTCCTTTCTCCCTCTCTCCCGTTTATTTTGGTCGTCTGTGATGGATTGTTTGTAGGTTTGCCTTTTTTTTCTCTCCGTCTGATTTCGTCTCTGTTTGCCTGTCTGTGTGATCCGACCTTTCTCTCTTTCTGTTTTTTTTTCTCTTCCCGTCTATTTGTCTTCCTCTCCCCCCCTCTCTGTCTGTCTGTCTGTCTGTCTGTCTGTCTGTCTGTCTGTCTGTCTGTCTGTCTGTCTGTCTCTCTGTCTCTCTCTCTCTCTCTCTCTCTTCTCTCTCTCTCTCTCTCTCTCTCTCTCTCTCTCTCTCTCTCTCTCTCTCTGTCGTATGACTGCCCATCTGTCTGTCACCCCCCCCCCCCTCTCTCTCTCTCTCTTCATATTTCCTTCTTTGTCCCTCATTCTGCGCACATGTGCACAGTATCTTTAAAACCCTCTGTACCTCGCTATCTGTCTTTGTCTTTTACTCTTTTATTAAAATCCTTTTCGTGATTATCTCTGCTTTTATCATTTCCTCTCGCTTATTCTCTTTTTCTTTCCACTTACCCTTCCTTCATATTTTATATCCCTCCTCTTCGTAAGTGGTTTTCGCACCTCTTCACTCACCCTTTCTCCCTATATATTTTTCTCTTCTCGTCCTCTTTATCTCCTCTCTTTCTTCATCTTCTTTCCCTCACCTCATTTTTTTCTTTCACCCTGCACCTTGCTCTCGTATTTCCTCGTTTCTGTTCTTCCTCTATTACTTCTACATCATTTACGCGTTATTCCTCTCACGGTTTTTCTTCTTATTCTATCCTTTTCCCCTTTCGTACCATTTTTTTATAGCTTATAAATCATACTGACAATTCATACTAAATCTCGTAATAATTCACACAGTATATTTCATGCCCCATCTTCTTACTCGATCATACTGTCTCATAACATTGCCTCATAACTTCACCATAACTCACGCTGCCTCAAAATCTCACCATAATGTAGAACTATGAGAGAGAGAGAGAGAACCTCACCATAACTAACACTATCACAGCCTCACTGTAATCTGGAACTATATCAGGACCTCATCACAACTCACAATTTCACCATAACTCACTCCATCTCACAGCATCACCATTATTCATACTATATATAATTCATATCAATATACATTCTGTGTAATATTCTTACTCACCATAACTCACATTACCTTCCCTTACACCACAACCCATACCACGTCACCATATCTCATACCATATCAACCTCACCATATCTTACTGTGCCTCACAACCTCACAGTCTCTCACAGTGCCCCCACAACCGCACCATAATTTGGCACTGTGTCACACCACCTCTGGATCTCAGCTTTCGCATAATCTTATAATACTTTGCAATCTCGTATTTCATATCATGCCACACCGGCTTACAATATCCTGTTGATGTTATTCTTTCCATCCTCAAGTTTTTTTTTTTTCTTTTCTTTTTTATTTTTATGTGAAATCAGAGATGGGAATGATTGTGGATTTAAATCGGATTAGTGATATGAAAGCCGTGGGTGACGTGGGGAGGGCGGAGTCTATAGAGAGAGAGAGACAAGGTTATTAATATGAAAAATAAGATAATGATTGTGATTGTGAGTAAGCGAGAGGAAATGATAAGAGTAGAAATAATCATGAAAAGGATTTTGATATAAGAAGAGTAAAAGACAGAGACAGATAGCGGGATACAGAGGGCTTTAAAGATACTGTGCACATGTGTGCAGAATGAGTGACGAAGAAGGAAATATGAAGAGAGAGAGAGAGAGAGAGAGAGAGAGAGAGAGAGAGAGAGAGAGAGAGAGAGAGAGAGAGAGAGAGAGAGAGAGAGAGAGAGAGAAAGAGAGGGGGGAGGGGAGGAAATGGATGTGATGACCAGAGTTTCCAGTCGAATTTGTGAAGCTGTGGCAATTGTGACAATGACTTTTAAAGTGATTATTAAGTGCAGTGACATTATAAATGGTTACAGCCAAGGTGATTCGTGACACGTTGAAAATGACAATGATTATGATCGCTAGTGCAACTGCTAGCACTGCTAAGCACATGAGATTAGAGTAAACAGAGGTGATATCATGCAGATGTGCAGATGTTGACAGAGATAAAAGTGGGAAGGGAGAGCACAACAAGGACAGAGGGATCAAGCAGGGGAGGGGAAAGGGGAAAGTAACAGCATCAGAAACAGCTGTTATTTACCACAAGAGAAGGATCAGGGACCACTAAAGATTTAACGCAACAAAGACAACAAGACCAGTAATCACAACTGTATAGATTATTATAATCGAAAAACCAAGAGCAACAGAACTTATAACCATGCATTGAATGTACGACTGAACAAACGTATTGCACATATTGCAACGATGTACTGCATTCATACACAGTCACATCACACTACCAACGTCTGTCACACATGTACATCACACACGTAACAACAATGTTCTGTACATGCATACACAAACGCCTCAAACTACGAACGTCCATCACAACCATAACATTACACATTGTAATGTTGTATTACACATGCAACACATACACAACAGTTCAAACCACCAACGTATATCACCGCCCAACACCGCACACTATAACAAACACTTACGCAAACACTTCCAACTACTAACAGACATCACAACTGCTTGACCCCAACATGACGGAGGTCCCAGATCACTAGCGAAATGTCATGTCACTCACTTTCCAATTATCCCCATGCAATCAGGCCGCAAGCAATCTCCACCACGTCGGGAGGCGGACGGGAATAATGCATTGTTCCAGAACCATAATCATGATGCGTGCGTTACTGAGAGAGACAGTATGTGTCTATGTGTCACTCACATTTGTTGTTTTTAGGGTAACTCAAACTTTCTTTGGACGGTAGAGTGCTACTTTGACTAAAAACAGAGGATTTCTAAAATCTATAAATCCCCAAACCGGAGAACCGGTTTATAAATCCGACAGCAGAATATGTCAAAACTGAAAAGGTAAAAGAGTTTCAAGGGAATCGGAATATCAAATGCTCTTTATTTCTGAATGAATTCACCAACTGCCAAACAAATCGACGCACCTAAAAAAAAAGAAACAGAAAAAATAAAGCGAGCGTATAAAGCACCCCAGAAAAATGTAGGAATGAAAAAAACAAAAACAAAAAAAAACATACGTATATACCTCGAGGAAAAAATCCTCAACAATCGCTCACAGCTCGTTAAACGTACCCTTAAAAGGACATGGAAAAATTCATGCAGTTCCCGCCCTCAGGTACTCAGTGTCCGTAGCCTTCGGTTGTCTTCTCTTATGAATGATGTTTCAGGATGGACAGTTCTAAATGTAATGATGTCAAGGTGGTAATGAATCTATACGTTTGACCTTTTTTCCAAAAGTATTTTTGGTAAAACGACACTGACGTCCATGTTTAGATATTAATGTATCTTTGGAAGATTTGATTGACCTGCTAATAAAAAAGAGAAATGCGTTGAACTGAACATTTATATGTAATTTTTACAGTAAAAACAGAAGAAAAAAAAACGAAAAATAATAAAGCAAGAGTAGAATTCTAAACTAGACCTGACACAAAATCAGATAACAATTATCTCACTTGACTATGACACTAATGAAACCTACCCCTTATTTTCGTGTTTCGAGGTTACGACAGTTAGTTTCCACATGCATGTCGTCTGAAAAAAAAGATAAATAAATAAATAAAAAAAAAATACAAAATAAAATCTTTATCCAGAGGCTGAATGTAAGTAGCTGTAATTCAATATCACGTGTTCATTAGTGGGGCAGTTTGAAAATTCGCGAGGTCGAGTTGGCAGATATTCCGATAGCAGATTTTGCCTCCCCTTTCACCTTTACCCTTCTCCCTCCTTCCAATCTCTCTCTCTCTCTCTCTCTCTCTCTCTCTCTCTCTCTCTCTCTCTCTCTCTCTCTCTCTCTCTCTCTCTCTCTCTCTCTCTCTCTCTCCCTCTCTCTCTCTCTCTCTCTCTCTCTCTCTCTCTCTCTCTCTCTCTCTCTCTCTCTCTCTCTCTCTCTCTCTCAATTTCATACTCCGAATGTACCGTCAACGCCCTCCGCCCCCCCACCAAATGAATAAAAAAAACTTTTTAACTTTAATCCAATCTACTAACAAAATGAGATTCTTGAAGAGGTCGGGTGATAGAAGGAGAAAAAGGAGGGAAGAAAGAATGCAATAAAGGGGGAAATGAAGAAAATCGGGAAGAAAGAAATGGGTGATAAAAGAAAGAGAAAGGAAGGAAATAAAAACAGTGTAGAAGGTAGAGAAAAAAAAGGAAGAAGGATATATAACGAAGAAGAAATGATTCAAGGAAAAGTGGAAGAAAAAAAAAGGGATTAAAAAAAAAGAAGAATTTATAAGAGGAAAATAGAAAGAAAAAAAAAGAAGGAAAGAAAGGAGATAAGATGGAAAAGAAGTATGAAGCAAAAGCAATAAAGAGGAAGGAAAGAAAAGGGGAAAAAAGACAAAAAAAATTACCATCGGAAATCAATCTTGTGCAAATTATCTCTAATTAAGAGACGGAATTTTTCGGGTTTGTGGCAGCGCGAAAATCGTCCGTCAGTGAGCAAAATATTATTACCTTATTAAGTCTGTCATTAAAGGTACGGTCGATATGTGAGAGGAAGGTGTGTGTGTGTGTGTGTGTGTGTGTGTGTGTGTGTGTGTGTGTGTGTGTGTGTGTGTGTGTGTGTGTGTGTGTGCTGATGTTAGATTGTGTGCATATGAGTTTGTGTGTGCGTGTTTGTTAGCTCGTGTGTACATTATATATACAAGTTTGTGTGTGTGTGTGTTTGACAGTTTGTGTGCATATAATTTTGTGTGTGTGTATAGAAGTTTGTGTGTGTGTGTTTGTTAGCTCGTGTGTACATTATATATACAAGTTTGTGTGTGTGTGTATTTGTCAGTTTGTGTGTATATAATTCTGTGTGTGTATATAAGTTTGTGTGTGTGTTTGTTAGCTCGTGTGTTATATATACAGTTTGTGTGTGTGTGTGTTTGTCAGTTTGTGTGTATATAATTTTGTGTGTGTGTATATAAGTTTGTGTGCGTGTATTTGTTAGCTCGTGTGTACATTATATATACAAGTTTGTGTGTGTGTGTGTTTGTCAGTTTGTATGTATATAATTTTGTGTGTGTTTTTTTGGCATGTGTGTATATAAGTTTGCGTGTGTGTGGGTCTGTCTGTTTTAACCTGTTTGCGAATGTGTCTGGGCATGTGCGTCTACATGTATATGAGTCTGTCTGTCAAAATATACGTGAGTCTGTTGGTGAATATATGTGCCTAAGTATGTGTGACTGAGTACGTATAAGTTCTAATAATGTAGGTGTTGCAGGTGTTATTAGCGGATATATTAATGTGGATACAGTTGCTAATTGGATGCTGATGAAATAAGCTCCCGACAGAGAAATTTGATGGTGATTTAATTGATATGTGATTGGAAGGGGTCATAACAGGAGGGGAGGGAGGCGGGGAGAGGGGGGTGGCCTGTTGGCGCTGACTGTAAGAACAGGAGGGTGGGGTGAGTTGGGGGGGGGTGAATGAGAGAGGGGTGTTAAAAAGGTGGAATGGGGTCAAATTAGGAGGTTTGGAAAGGGGTGGGTGGGGTCTAGGATTAAATAAAGGGAGAGGGAATAGGTTCAAAATAGTGGTATTAAGGTAGGGTCGAACGTTGAGGGAGGTCAAAGGAAGGGGTCAGACAGAGCTAAGAGGTCAAATAAGGGGTGGGATTCGAAAAGAGGTGGGAGGTCAAAGGTCAAACAGAGGAAGTTATCAAACGGGAAATGGGAAGTCGAGCGAGGGAGGAGGTCAGACAGGGGGAGGGAGGAGTCGAATAGAAAAGAAGGGTCACTTAAAAGGTCAACCAGAGGTGGGATCGAAAAAAGGAGGGTGTTAACGAGGGAAAGGTCAAACGGGGTGGAAGGGGGACCGACCAGGGGAGGGAGGGAGGCTCAGCAGGGGAAGAGGTCAACGAAAGGAAGTGTGGAAGGAATACTGATAACGGTGACATAAATAATTCGCAATAGAATTACGATAACATTAGAAAAAGCCAGAAAAAATACCTGGATCTATTTATATCTTATAAAAGAACGAATGACATTTATGGCTGCTATAACCTCAAAACGGTCGAACGATTAACGACAAAGGGACGATTGCAAAAATATTGGCGCAAGGAGCATTATGCAAAACTGTGATGCACTTTCCTCATGATAACTAATGTAATAATGTTCAGCGAATTAAATCATACTCTCCCATTTTCAGTTAGAAATTATCGATACATTTGACTTTCCTTTGTCGCGGTAATTTGCATAAGCTTGCAATTTTGCGATGCCAATCAACCCGACGACGCTTTAACTTCGTTTGCTAATTAAATTACAGGAAAGTAAAACAAGTCCGGCAGACCGTTCTCATCATCATTAAAAGCAAAAGCAAAAGTCAAAAATAAAAAGATAATAAATAAATAAATAGACAAAAGCAATTACAGCTAAATAATGTTAATCTATGAAAATGAAGGTAAAACAAAGATAATGATAGCAATGATAGCAATACAAGTCAGTAATGTATGAAGAAGAGAATGATATAAAGGTAATAATGATGATAACGTTACTACTGCTACTGCCATTGCTATTACTACTGATAACAATGGTAAGATAAAACATAAATAATGAAATTGATCTTCAATGATTACAATGATAACAATGAAAATTATTAATGGTAGTGATCATGGTAATTATGGTAATTATGATGATAATAACAATAACAATTACTATGGCAATAATAATAATAATAATGATAATTGAAAATAAGAAATGATAATTGAAAATAAGAAATGATAATAATGATAATGATAATGCAATGATTATGATAATAGTAATGATGATAGTAATAATGATAGTAATGGCAATAATTACAATAATAATAATAACAACAATAATAATGATAATGATAATAATAGTAATCATGATAGTAATAATAGTAATGATAATAATGATAATAATAATTACAGTAATAATAGCAATAGTAATAATAATGGTAATGATAATAACAACAATAACAAAAACATCAATACTACTACTACTAGTACTACTAACAATGATAATAATAATGATGATAATAATAATAATAGGAATTATAATAATGATAATGATGATGATGATGAAGATGATAGTAACAATAATAATGATAATAATAATAATAATAATAATAATGGTAATAATAATAATAATAATAATATTAATAATAATGATACAATGATGATAATAATAATGATAGCAATGATAATAATAATAATAATAATAATAATAATAATAATAATAATAATAATAGTAACAATAATGATGAATAATAATATAAATAATAATAACAATAATAACAAATAACAACAATAAATAATAATAAAAATAATAATAATAACATAATAACGATAATAATGAAACTGATAATAATAATGATAATGATCATAATAATCATGATCATAAGAATAATTACACCAACAACAAAAATTATAATAATAAATATGTTTAAAGTAATGACAATAAAGATCACAATAATAATAATGATAATGATAATTATGATGATTATGACAATGATAATAATGGTAATAATAATGATAGCTATAACGATAATAATAATAATAACAATAATAATATTAATAATGATAATAACAACAACAACAACAATAATAATAATAATAATAATAATAATAATAATAATAATAATAATGATAATAATAATAAGATAATATGATAATGATAATGATAATAATAATGATGATAATAATAATGCTGATAATAACAATGATGATAATAACGATTCAAATGACGATAATAATAGAAAATGAAAATAATAATAATAACAAAAATAATAATAATGATTATGATGATATTAATGATAATGATGATGATAATAATAATAATGATAGAAACAATGATAATAGGAATAATATAATAATATAATAATGATAATAATAATAATAATAATAATAATAATAATAGTGATAATAATAATAGTAGTAGTAGTAGTAGAAGTAGTAACAGTAATAACTATAATAATAGTTATGATAACAATAACATCAATAATGATATTAGTAAAATTTTAATATTGATAATAATAATAGTAATAATTTTGTTAATAAGCATGATGATAACATTATCAACAACAACAACATCAAAACAATAATAATAATAACTGGGCTACTACTAATAATAATGATAATGATAATAATAATAATGACACCAATACAACAACATGTTAACAATAATAGTAATGGTAATGAGGATAATCAAGATAATAATAATAAATGTTATACCAAGAGCACGACCAGGCTTGAACACACTTCACAAACGAGGACGAGATTTTGACGTGGCAGTGATTGCCAATACGTCATTTGTGATCTGACGGCGCTGTCAACGCAGGGGGCGCCGTGCCCTTGGCTGATGGGAGTCCTTGTGGGTATTGTCATGGTAATGGCGGCGGCGGCGACGGAGGGAATTGCTAGTGTGGGTCGGGAAAAGGAGGCGGAGTGTGGAGGATGGCCGTGGGTGGGGGGGGTGGGGGGGTGGGGGTGGGGGGCTTGCGGGGGGGGGGGGGCGTCGCTGCTTTTGGGTTATCGCTGTCTTTGTTTTCTGAGTATTATTATTATTATTATTATTGTTGTTGTTGTTGTTTGTTGTTGTTGTTGTTGTTGTAATTATTATTCAGTTATCTGAGTTTGATTGACTCGTATTTGATGGATCATTGGATTAATTACATTAACGTATTAGGTGATGTTGGTATGGTTCGTGTCTGTGTGTGTTTATTGTATGTGATGGTGAATTGTTAGGGATGTTACATTTATTATTATTATTCAAATCTGATTAATAGATAAGCTAGTAATGATGCGAGAGGATGTTATCGTTCGCTGGACTAAGCTATGATTTACTATCAGCATTAGTATCATATGTTGTTATTGCTCACTCGACTGAGCGGCTATTATCACATCATATATCTTATGCGGAGATTTGTTATAATATTGTTTGTATGTTAGGTTTGTTATAATCCATCGAGATCAATTTGCGACTGTCATTGTTATTAATCCTAACTTTTATTGTTATCATCATCAGTATTCTTTCATGCATACATGTTATCATTATCATTATCCAGAGCGGGCCATCTATCATTATACTCGCTGTATAATAGTAGTATACATAGGGACTGCTGTATATAATATTATACTATAATATATCAGATACTATTATAATATTAGTATTATAACTATATAATATTAGTATATATACATAAGAATGAATATACGATAATACATGTATATATATATATATATATTAATTATGTATATGGCCGGTGTAGTATGAGGTAGTGGAACGTGCGAATAGATAGACTCTCAGCGTATAATAGTCGTATGAATATATATGTATTACATAGTATAGTATAATTAAGTGTTATATTAGGAGTGCTTATATTAATATGATAGTATATGACGAGACATATAGATATTTATAGTACTCTAATATATAGTATATATAGTTATCATATAATTGGTATGCTATAGGGGTATATAGTATAGTGATAATTATACGGTGGGTATATGACTATATATTAAAGTACTATAGCTAGCTCAGTAAGCGTCTGCATATATATATATATATAGTTATACATATATAGTGATCAGTCTATAGTAGCGAGACATATAACGTGAATATCGATAGGCAGGTAATAGGTATGCGTAGATAGTTATATTATATATTAAGAGTAGTATATATATACTAGTATATATATATCTTGTTATATAAGTTTAGACGATATAGTATTAGGTAGAAGACGTGATATTATTCACTATATATTATACCCTACATATATACTACATATAACTATAACTATCACTATATACTATACTACTATATATATACTCATATTATATAGTTCGAGATAGGTACAAGGTCAGTTTGAGACAGTGAAGTGTTAGTGGAGAGTATAGCTTTGCGTATAAACTATACACCAAATAATTCTTGTTATTACCTTGGTTAGGCTAGATCTTGCTTACTTGTCACTTGATGAGGGGAGATGAGTAGACGAGCTCCGTGTGGTATTGATTAGAACACATGAAGGACAGCGGAAGGAGAAGGAGAGGCAGCTACGTTGGCACAGGGTGACGTGGGTCTATGACTACGCTCATGATAAGGATGGATGTATTTCCATTTTCATACTAAGCTTAACGCCGTCGCAGTTCTGGTGCACGGTTATATATATAATTATATATATATATATATTATATATACATATATATATATATTAATATATATGATTTTTATAGCATACACACACAATTTTCTATCTATCTAATCAATCTACCTAATATATATTATATGTCCTATCTTACTATACACACACATACATATACATATATATTATATATATATATATAATATATATATATATATAATATATATATATATAATATATATATATAATAATATATACACTATATATATATATATAAATTAAAACAAAATATATATTATAATATATATATATATATATATATACATATATTATATACATACATATATATATATATATATATATATATATATATATATATATTAATATATATAGATCTCAGTGTAGTATATAAGTATAGCATACACAACATTTTTCTATCTTATCTCTATGCTCACTCATCTAATATATAAATAGTACATACATACATACACCTACATCATAGTATAGATATATATAATATCATATAATATCAGGATAATCACGTCTAGCATTGTTGCGTGGTGAGGCGGTCGTGTCGGTATGAGCCTATATATAGATTCATTGTGCAGCCGAGCGATTTATTATATAACTATATATATATTATAATATATATATATATTTATATATATATATATATATAATGTAGGATATATATATATATACAAACACACACACAATCAGACACACACCGCTACCAACGTTGCTCATCGCTACACATGGTGGCACAAGTCGCGCGTAGGTACGCCGGCTGCTGATCGCTAGACAGAAATCCACACACACAACGACTGAATACATATACACTATATAATACTGGGGATACGTATAGGTAATATATATTATAGTATATCGTATAACGCGTATACTGATATAGTATATATTAATTATATATGATATAGGCACTAGAGTATATATAATTATATATAGCTATTATAATGATATAGAAATGTGCCATAGAGCCGGATATATTACGTATACATGGATGTATAGGATTGCGGACCAGGATTATGTACGTGACAGTATGATGTATAGCGTATAATACGGGCTAGTATATGTATAATGATACTGATGTGCTGTGTGTATTGTATAAATATATCATAGTATATATATAGTATAATATATACTATATCTACTATATAATATATATATATATAATAATATATATATAATATATACTGTATATATATATATATATATACTATATATATAATAAGATAGATAGATAGATAGAAGATAGATAGATATACATGTGTGGTGGGGGTGTTGCGTACAAACATACCATATATAAAAAAAATATTTTTTTTTCCAGGAAGTGTAAGTTTTTATTTATTTATTTATTTATATTATTTATTATTATTATTATTATTTTTTTTTTTTAGATTAATTTAACCTTGCAATAGCGATAACGTTAACATTACTCCATTTATGTCCCGTGGATGGATGGACTCGAGTCACTCCTTTACACTTCAATTTGTGTTGTTCAGACGCAAGGAAAAGGTTAATTTTGATATACATACACAGGACTCTGGAGGAGGATGCTACTGATCCATTATTATTGATTTTTTTTTTTTTTTTTTTTTTTTTTTTTTTTTTTTTTTTTTTTTTTTTTTAGGAAGAAGAGGGAGGACAGAGTCACACTGGTATGGATTCGCTCGAAAATATTCAAAGCGAATATACACGGTGGACTTTTGATGGGGATGTAAAATTTTTGATGGAGATGCAGTCGACACAAGTCCAATGCATCTCTTGCGCCGTGAAAATGTACAATCTGATCCATACTCTATTCTACAATTGTCGCACTGAACACTGTACCGGGCTTTGATCTTTCTTGGGTTTATCACTAAGCATCCTCTTTAAAGATTATCTAGTTATGCGAGGGATACAGTTGGAGATATTATATTTCCTGTGATTTCTGTATGACTTTTTGAATAAAACAAATCGAAATTGAAAAATGTGTGCATATGGATCAGTAAAATTAATGAGAATAATTTTTTTTAATCGAGTATCCAAAATAGATTTAGAGGTCATTTTAAGTTTAGCTAGTTTTAATTTTCTGAATGTTCTAATAAGTTTCCCATTCCCCCTTAAAGGGCTCCATAGCTCCATACACCACACTGATAGGAAACAACATGGATTTGCATAAAACAAACAGACAGGGCTATTCAGGCATGCATTAGATTCTGCATATTAATAAAGACAAGTACTGTATATACCGACCTGCATCTAAAGCAAGTGGTTGAAGCTAGGGTGAAATATCGGAAAACTTTGAAGCAGTCAAGCAATTCCCAGCATAATGTTGATGTTGCGATCATAATAATAATTACTGAGAATAGCTATTTACATCAGCGATAATGACATGATATGAGTAGAGGCTTAAATACCAATAGCAATAATAACAATGATAACAGTGATATTGATAATGAAACTACTACTACTACTCCTAGCACAAATAATAATCATAATGATAGTAACGATAACATTACTAAGGCTAATGATGATATTAGTGATATTGATAATAATATTAGTAATATCTATAATAATGTTAGTATTATTGATAATGATATTAGTTATACTGATAATAATATTACTAATATTGATAATAGTAAAGATATTAATGATTGAAATAAGATAATAACAGTAACGGTGACATCAATGATTAGAATACTGATAATGAAAATCAAAATGATAATGATAATAATAACAATAATGATGATAAAAATAACACAATAGTAGGAGTAATAATGATAGCAATAATAACAATAATGATAATGGCAATGGCAATTGCAATGATGATGATGATGATGGTGATGGTGTTGATGATGACGAAAATAATAATGATGATAATAATATCAATAACTAACGATAATAGTGATAATAAAAATACCAACAATAATAATAATATAATATAGATAATAATAATATAAATAATAAGATAATAATAATAATAATGATAATATAATAATAATAATAATAATAATAATAATAAAATAATAATAAATAATAATAATAATAATAATAATATATATAATATATATAATAATATAATAATAATAATAATAATAATAATATATAATTAATAATAATAATAAATGATAATAATAATGATAATAATAATAATAATGGCAATAATAATAATAATAATAATAATAATATAATAATAAATAATAATAATAATAATAATAATAATAATAATAATAATAATAATAATAATAATAATAATTGCAATGATAATAATGATAATAATGAATAATGGATAATAAATAACAATGAAAACAACAAATAATAATAATTACGATAACATGATAATAATTGTTAATGATGATACAAACTAATGATAATGTTGATAAGAGTAAGATAGTAATAAATGATTAATAAAAAACAAATAATAATAATGGGTAGGATTAACAAATTATAGTAAAATAATGAATAATTATAATAATGTATAATATAAATAATAATGATAATAACAATGATATTTAACTATTAATGATGATGATAATGATAATGAATAATGATAATAATAATAATAATAATAGTAATAATAATAATTAATAATAATAATAAATAATAATAATAATAATAATAATAATACAAATAATAATAATAATAATAATAAATATAATAATAATAATAATAATAATAATAATAATAACATACAACACAATAAATAATATAATAATGGTAAACAATAATAATAATAATGATAATAAAACAATAATAATAATGATAATAATAATAATATGATAATAAATAAATAGTAATAAAATAATAATTAATAATAATAATAATATAATAATAATGATAATGATACTACTACGGCATAATATAACCATAAAAAAAATATTTTATAACAATAATGATGATGATACAAATGATAACAATAATATCAGTAACAATAATTATCACAATCAAAATAGATTTATAAAAATGACAATGATATAAATAATCAGGATTATAATGACAATGATGATAATGTCAATGATAACATTACAATTTCTCATAATGATTTTGATAATGATAATAAAGAAAAAAATGATAATAATAATAGATAATACAATAATAAATAACAATAATAATAATAATATAATAATAATAATAATATAATACTAATAGTAATATATAATAATAATAATAATATAATCAATAATTGATAGAAATAACACAAATAACAATAATAATAAAATGATAATAATAATAATGAAATTAAATAATTAAATAATAGATAATGATGATGGATGATAATAATAATAATAATGATAATGAATGATATAAATGATCATATTGGATATAATAATAACATAATGAATGATAATAACATGATAATACAATTACATTATATAACAACCTAATTAACCATAGAAATATATAAGATGATGATAAGTAAATCAATATAATGATTATATAATGATAATTAATAAGCATATAGATATATTAATGATCAGATAATAACAATAATGTAAATAATAAATAATATAATAATAATGATAATTCAATTGTACACAATAATAATAATAATAATAAGTAATAAAATAATGATTGTAATGAATATTAATAATGATAATAAAAACATAATTAATAATTAATAATAATGATAATAATAATAATAACAATAATAAATAAATGAATAATGATATAATAGCATAAGATACAATTGAAATATCATCATCACCATCATAATGAATTAGGTTATTTTTAGAAATAGCAATAAACAATTATGACCAAGAAAACAATGATATGAATGGCATGGATAAGAATGATAATAATAATGATGACAATAATGATAATAATAGTGCTAATGATAATAATAATAATGATAATAAGATAATAATGATAAATAATTAATAATAATTATTATAGTGAAAGCTGATAATACTGATAATGATAATAATAACAATAATAACTACAATAATGATGATAATTATGATAATGATATCATTGATAATAATGATAGCAATCATAATGATGATGATAAAATAAAAATGAATAATAATGATAATAGTAATAATGATAATAATAATAATAATAATAATATAATAATAATAATAATAATAATAATAATAATAATAATGAATAATATAATAATAAAAATAATAATAATAATAATAATAATAATAATAATAATAATAATAATAATAACAATAATAGTAATAAAAATAATGATGATAATAATAATAATAATAATTATAGTAATAATAATCATTATGATATTATCATTATCATGAACAATGACATTATCGTTATGTATCTATACTATATACATTTTTGCTTATGTAATGTATCTTAGGGCGGAGAGAAGGGAGTTTGTCTTACCAAACTTTAGCTGACTCAGGTCTCTGCTCATATCTTTAATCATCTCATTATAAAATCTCAAAGTTAGCAGGGCATTTTTTTTATTTTAGAATATTTTCACATAATAAATATCTAAAGCTGATTATTATCATGTTCGAATTCCATCGATTTCGAACCAAAAACAAGAGGGGCAAAATGAAAACATATGTTTTGACAATCATTGGGTGTTATGGCTGGTTGCAAAAACAATACCATAGCTTCATTATCTAGAATGAGGGAAGGTCCTGGCGCCCTCATTAATACTAATTGTTAATCAGGCTGATATTGTGGGATAATGAATTTTGTAAGGAACCGTGGTTGTGACGTGAAATACTGAGGATGTTGATGATACACTTAGATGACATTAAAGTGATATTTGCGTTAGTGAGAGTGCAGAATTACAGAGGCGCTACGAATGAAAAACTTTGTACATCGTGCTTCTCGTACATTATTATTTTCTTTCTATTATGAAACTACTTTCATAGCTTTGTTTTGCATATATAAAACATAGGTACTATGGATCAGTTTCCTTTATATAAAGAAATAGGTTTTTATTTGTAATACATTTGGAATTGTTTGTAGATCCCTTGGTGGCAGACTTTGTGTATCACAGTATGACGATACAAATAAACTGCAAACAAGCGTATTCGCATATCTTTAGCGGCATAGATGTGTGTTTTCTACATTGCTTTAAGAAGAAAAGAATATCAAATGCAGAGCTTTGGGCTGGAGATTAAACTACAAATCTTTATTGCATTTTACTAGAAACAGTTTTACGATAAGAGTATTCAAAGAAAATGCTTGTATTAGCAAACTGAAAATAGGTCATATAATGATACACACCATTGGGCACCCTGCTGCTGATTTAATTGGCCACCCTACAGTATGAGATACCAGTTGAGAGAGAGAGAGAGAGAGAGAGAGAGAGAGAGAGAGAGAGAGAGAGAGAGAGTGTGAGAGAGTCAGTCGCCGTCAGTTCAAAGGCAGCAAATAGTTATTCATAGTTTTATAAACTTTGCAGTTGGTGACATATTAACAAACAAACAAATGTTATGAAATGGGTAACGCTGACACACTGTTTTTTTCCGCAATGATACATCTCACCATCTCAAATCCCATACCCTACCAAGACGTGTAAACCTTATTAATAGAGATGAGTGGATGATTTTCGGAAGCTGATGAAGGGTGTGTGTTGGAGGGGGGGGAGGGGGGTGCAGGTACCCTCCGGCGTGAGGCTAGAGGTGGCGAGAAGCAACAGTAACCGCAGGACCGTCCTGGTGTGCGGGTGTGTGGCTCTGCGCTCCCGCCTCCCCGGACTTGAGTTTCTCGGGCTCGACCTGTGCCGAGTCCTCTATAGGAAAGCGAAGTGTTTGTGGAAAGATATATTGAGTATGTGACCTTACATGCACACTCGGACAGAAATTGTGTGCTGGTGAAAATTCGTTCCGATAAATAAGTGTCATGTTTACTACAAATAGTATGTGGTGACTTCTATAACGGGTAAATAGTACTTAAATCGGGGGTTTCATCCCGTAGGGTTAAACGCATCAAATCTACACTGTTAATTTACCTATCTACGTGAAACATGTGCTTTATAAGTGTGTGTTTGTATATATATATATATATATATATATATATATATATATATAATATATATATATATATATATATATATATGTATATATATATATATATATATATATATATATATTATATATATATATATATATATATATATATATATATATATATATATATATATATATATATATATATATA
>NW_020870858.1:317407-322407 GCF_003789085.1 Penaeus vannamei
GCGCATACAGACACAGATAGATACTCGTGGATAGATATACATAAAGTTTTATGTGAATGATATTCAGTTGCCATAAATATTCAGAAAAGATATTGCACGGTCATGAAATAATCCTTCCGATATAAAATTATCTTCATCACGGGATTATGAGGCTTAGGACTCAGCTGATTATTGAAAAAAGTTGGATTGACGTCAAACGCTTTCATACTTGGCCGTTGTACCTCGTGTATTATTAACATTTGACCTTTACACTTTATCAAGTGAAAGTACAAGCCACAAATAAAATAAAAAATAAAAGAGAGTTAACTAGTCCAAGAAAAATGCAAATGAAGTGGTTCAAAATTGACCACAGCCATTGAGCAGGCTAGTAACGAACGACGAAAAAGAAAAGGGAAGAAAACGTAAGCGTAGCCGAGTAGATGGCAATACCAGGGCAAGCTAGGTCAAGCAAGCGTGGGAATATTTATGGCGGAGGGAAATGAGGTTGCACCGTGAGTATGAACTGGATCTTGGGATAATTCGTGTTTCTACATAGATTCCGTGTTAAGTACCAGTACATGTATGAAAGGCTGGCGGTACTTTTTTTTTTTTTTTTTTTTGGGGGGGGGGGGATTTGGAATTCAAAAGGACCGTATACTTAACGGGAATGATTAGTGAATTCATCCTCGTAAATGGATATTTTTCGTCTTTTGGTAAAACACCAATTATAGTAGATTTGACGATGTATGTAAGGGATGGTTCACAGTCTTAAACATTTTCAAAAATGTACAAAACATACATTTTTGGTATACCCCCCCCCCTAAAAAAATGTACAAGAAAACGTTGATGTTCACGAAGGTTACTCTCTCCTGTCACCTTTGTATAAAACATCACTAAAGGCTGAAAGAAAAAGGATGAAAATACTTGCCACTGTTCATTTTAGCAGTAGAAATCGCAATGGTCTCATGAAGTGAAAATAGTTTGCATGCGCAAGAATAGCACCGGGTTAATTATGCAGCGTTGTGTCATTTAAAAAAATCGATATCTTTTATTTTATTCTGAAAAGCATAAACCAGTCCCTGCCCCCCCCCCCCCATACGCTTATGAACATTTCGTGTGTGTGTGTGTGTAGTGTGTGTGTATGTGTGTTGTGTGTGTGTGTGTGTGTGTGTATGTGTGTGTGTGTGTGTCTGTGTGTGTGTGTGTGTGTGTGTGTGTGTGTGTGTGTGTGTGTGTGTGTGTGTGTGTGTGTGTGTGTGTGTGTGTGTTGTGTGTGTGTGTGTGTGTTGTGTGTGTGTGTGTGTGTGTGTGTGTGTGTGTGTGTGTGTAGTGTGTGTGTATGATGTGTGTGTGTGTGTGTTGTGTGTGTGTGTGTGTGTGTGTGTGTGTGTGTAAGTGTGTGTGTGTGTGTGTGTGTGTGTGTGTGTGTGTGTGTGTGTGTGTGTGTGTGTGTGTGTGTGTGTTGTGTGTGTGTGTGTGTGTGTGTGTGTGTGTGTGTGTGTGTGTGTGTGTGTGTGTGTGTGTGTGTGTGTGTGTGTGTGTTGTGTGTGTGTGTTGCTGTATGAGGGAGTTTGATGTACCTGTACAGAAGCACGCAAATACACACACATCCCTTTATGCCTATATTTAGATATATATCCACCTATGTATAAACATCTGACTGTCTATCAATTTCTTTGTATTTGTTTATGTAGGAATGCCACGGAGGTAAAGATGGTCTAATAATTAGAAATAAATAAAGAATTAGACCAGACAGTTAAACAAATCCTCACAAATCACAAAAGGGAGACCTTGATCTCAGTAATCATGATTATATCTCCTTCGTGCGCATTTGCGTGTGCGCGGGTGGATCAGGAGACGAAACCAATCAGGAGAAATGAGCATTATTTTATCCTTTTCCAAGGCTAGCTGGATACCTTTTTATGCAATGCTTCAAATACATGTGAAATGATTAGATCTATTAGCATCTGCATTAAGAGTCTTTCTGTCATACTAATCGATGTAATGTCATGTTAATCTCTACTAGGTTTCCCATGTGACGTATCAAACAACTGGCAATAACATGGTAAAATGCACCTTAATGAGAGAAAACTTTTTAACAACAGAATCTATCCTGTGAACGCCAAGATAACAGAAGATAATTCAGACATATCAGACATGCAAAGAAACTAGAGAAAGCAAAACGAATGCAGTGCTTGCAAACATAAACCTTCCGTATCTACCAGTGCTTGCGAGTGTCTCTGAGCTTTGAACTATGTTCTTCACCGCCTTCCTCGCGTGAACACCCGAGAACAAGAAGAACGAAGAACACAGCCTTTTCAGATCGCCACGCCCCGTCAGCGCCGCCATGAACGAGGCGGTGACCTGGACCGTGCCGATCGCCCTGGCCCTCGGGGCTCTGCTGCACCACGGTAAGATTAGTGTAAGGGAGGGAGGAGGGGGAGGGAAGTGGGAGAGGGAGAAAGAGAGAGAAGAGAGAGAGAGAGAGAGAGAGAGAGAGAGAGAGAGAGAGAGAGAGAGAGAGAGAGAGAGAGAGAGAGAGAGAGAGAGAGAGAGAGAGAGAGGAGAGAGAGAGAGAGAGAAAGAAAGAGAGAGAGAGAGAGAGAGAGAGAGAGAGATACAGGCAGGCGCACACACACATGCAGATAAATCTGTGTGTGTGTATAAGTGTGCGTGCGTTATTGTATTTACACTTCATTACCACTTATGACTATTTGCGAATCCAATAACATTACCTGTTTTTTCTCTGTCCTCGACCCCCCCCCCCCTGTGCCAAAGAGCTCTCATTTATCTCTTTTCAGCATTACCCTTCTGTGTCTCTACCAGGTCTAAATCCAGTAGCCACTGATGTATGCCCGGATGCCCAGCTTGTAAAATACCAATATTGCTTTTTTCACGCCCTTCCCACGCCTCTCGCCACAGGGACAAAGCCGCGCCGCCGCCCGTACTGCTGTATATCATCCTCGTCGAAATTTATGGACTGTGGCTCTCCGGTTGAGCAGAGCGTGAACTTGTCGCTGCAAAACGCTGAGGATAACTGCTGTCACTCAGGGCCCGCGTGCATGACGAGACGCTCTGGGAAAAATACCCGATACCAACAGCTGGGCGACAGTTGGCAGATAGTTTTTGTAGTTGTAGGCGCCGGCATGTGGTGTTGTTTTTGAGGTTTCAATTTCAGAGTGTGTGGGATTTTCAAGTTTATTTTTTAATTGCTTTATGTTATTTGGTTCGCATGTGATTTTAGTTGAGGGCTTTTCCTTCGATTAGCTAGAGTGGTCAAATGCAGAAGGTTTGACGATTAATTTCCTGTGTTCCCAATTTCCCATCATTCATTTAATAGACACTCATAACTTAGAGAAAGACTAGACATTCTTCAGTAAAGTTAGGATGGAAGAGTCTAAAGTTTTTGATATTCAATTCCCAGGATATTCGTGGTTTCCTATTGTCTATTCTGAAACGCACGAACACAGTCATGGCAAGTATAGGTCAACTCCTTGCTATTCTGGTATTATCTTCGTTAATATCCTTACGTCAAGATTCCCGGTATTATTAGCAGTCCCCGTGTACTCGCCGCCATTCCGGAACTCCCGCGACGGAAGTTTTTGTCGTAATTAAGTAAAATGATTCTGGAAGTTTTGTGTAAGTGGCCTCGCGAAGGTCGAGATTCGCTTGCGCGCGCAGGGAGACGCGTCCCCGAGGAGCGGTTCGCAGCGCTTTCGGGGTGTCGCTGTCGCCTTGGATTATTTTAATTAATTCTGCCTGGGAGACTGTGGTTCGCACGCCGAGTACATATGGTCGTCCTTGTTTTCCCGGCTCCATTATTCCACTGGGGACGAGGTCTCCGTGGGTATTAACATTTCCTGAATCCTTAGTTCATTCTGAAAACAATACGATGCTGATACGATGTTCCCGAAGATGTGTTAATGCTTGTGATTACAAAATGGGTGAAGTGAAGTAGCTAGTCCAACATGGGGAATAGGCAAGTGAAAATAGTTTCATAAAAGAAACGCCAAATGATAGCTAATTGTGCACATATCATTATACGTATCACATTCTCATGAAGCCTAATAAGACCACATTTTTTTTTCTTGAACAGTGGGCTCGCCGACATTGATTTCCAGGAAAATGAAAAAAGTGAAAATCCTGAATTTTTTTTATTTCAATTTTCTGCCGATATTGTGAAGTCCGCGAAAAAAAAAAAAAATACAAATCAATTTGTCTATGATTCATTGTGTATGGTATCGTTTCTCCCGTCCCCAAAACAAAAATAAAATATTTCTGGTGCACAGAGAACCTGCGCACTATGTAAACACTCACATTCAAACATCAAAGCAAAAATAGCCATGGCGAGTGGTGTGCAAAACGTACATATATGTAAATTTTTATGACTATTTTTTATTTTGATTTCCAAAATAATAAATTCTGGTTTAAAGAATCCTTTGTCTGTTTTCATTCAACCTCTCGAAGACTTTAAGTAAGACAGAATTGTACCTCCTCCAGGTGGGGCTGGAACTGATACATTCCTTTACCTCTGATCTTTGGAAGGTAGGAGGTACAATTGTCTTATCTTGATGCTGGGGATTTTTTTTCTCCCGCCGACATTTCATTATCACCATATTTGCCCGCTATTAAAAAAAAAAAAAAAAAAAAAAAAAATCTGTGGTCTAAGGAAAGAAAAATCAACATTTTCACTTCTTGATCCGCAAATCAGGGGAAGTGGCTCTCTACCTCCCCCCCCCCCCGCCCGTCCATCCCACTTAGTACCCTGAATAGAACAGTTCAACCTCATCCTCGTACTGTTGGTGCAGCGGTAGCGTTCTCGTCTGGTAATCTTGCTGACTTGCGTTCAAACCCCGCACTGCCAGTGAATGGTAACCCGGCCATTCTTTGCACACGAGGGTAATTTAGAAGCAAATATTAATTGTCTGTCATACCAAGAATCACCATTGTATCAGATAGAATAAAACTAGATTAATAATCAATTGCCATTAATAATCATACTCCAGACAAATAAACAAACT
>NW_020870858.1:334907-337407 GCF_003789085.1 Penaeus vannamei
TCTTCGTCAAAAGATAATGAGAGAGAGAGAGAGAGAGAGAGGAGGAGGAGAAGAGGAGAGGAGGAGAGCGGAGGGCGAGAGAGAAGTGAAGAGAAGAGAGAGAGAAAGAGGAGAGACGAATGTGAGAGGAAGAAGAGAGGAAAGAGAGCGAAGGAGAAGAGGAGAGGGAGAGAGGAGAGAGAGAGAAGAGAGAGAAGAGAGAGAGGGAGCAGAGAGAAGAGGGGCAGGGGATGGGGAAGAAGGCACATACACACCATGATAGGGTTATATGTACCGAGAATAGGAATGGTATACATATACACACATTGTATATGAATGATATGTAGTGTTGTATGTGAGATTGTATATGTAGGGTGTGATGTATATGTAGTGTAGTACTGTAATGATGTAGGTGGACTATGTATTATTGTAGTGTGTATATATATGTTAAAGGTTATGTATATTGTAGTTGTGTAGAAAATGTAACAGTGGTGTATGTATATTGTAGTGATGTATTGTATATGTAGTGTTGTAGTATTATGTAGGTGTAGTATGTATATGTAGTGTGTATGTATACTGATGTGTAGGTGAGATGATGGTTGTAGATATGTATATGTAAGTATGTATGCCTATTATCTCTCGTGTAGGTGAGTATGATATAAGATGTGAAGAATAAATGATAATGTATATAATGTAGTAGTGTAATGTAGAGTGTAGTTGTGTACGCTATATGTAGTGTTTGTATGTTTAATATTTGTAGGTTATAGTCTGAAGTATGTATTTATCGCAAGAGTTGTTTGATTGGTCCTCGTAAAAGAAAAACAATAGTATAGTGGTACTGTCAATTGTCTACACTATAACGATGAGCTGGTTGTATGATAGCAGTATATTAGGCTAACCCACAGCAGTTCTCCATTGCAGGCAAAAGGCAAGCTGGAAGTTGGAGATACCACAAAAGTAAATGGTAGGCAATTTAGGTAGTTAGACTAACCAGCTTGTGCAGTGGTAGTATGTAGGCTGCGATTCAGCCTGCGGTATTCAGGGTCAGCTTGCGTTGCGACTGAGAATAAGTAATCATGCCAGCAAGGTGTTGCACATGTATATGCAATGTTGCTATGATATCATGACATAGTTCGTTTTGTCGTTAGAGTCGGGTTTAATTTGTAGATGAGTAGTGTGTCATATTGTTATATGTAGTGTCATTGTATGTATACTGTAGTTGGTTGCTGTGATTTTTGCTTATTTATACAGTGTAGGTCGCTAAAAATAGTTGTTAATGGTAGATATTCTGACTTTAATGTGTAGGTGTATTATAAACTGTTATAAGTAGTTAGATTTCGCTTTGTGCCCATGCACACACATGTCACATGTCAAAGCTGCACATAGCCAAGACCAGGCGGTACTATTGCGACACGGATTTCAAATATAAGCACGTGATAACTTATCTTAAAAGTGCAATTATGCACACTGCTATATGGCGTGGGCCTGCGCTACGCATATGCATAAAACCTGTTCCAACTCTGCCCAGAAGCACGATAAATGCTCTGCTACGACGACAAACAAATTCTGTCGGACTGTCTTATTGATGCTGCTCTAGCTTTAAGCATGCGTGAGAGCTGCACTCTATGTAGTTGTATGCTAAATATTGATATGCGTGTGCCTCGTGTAGAAATTCACGGTCATATAGCAAATACGGTGGAAGCAGTACGGTGACTCCTTTTGATGGACTTCTCGGTTGTGCGTTAATGAGTTACGTTAGCATTATTTATGGTAATTTGTCTTCGTGAACTTATGACACAAGATTTTCGGCCGTATATCCTTGCGTCTTGGAGAGCTAATTTCAATGATTAGTTATGTAATAAGTAATATGTAGCCTTTGTATCTTGTCTTTATCTTACTAGTTTTGTGTTGTTCTTGTTTGTCTCTTAGTTTTGTTGGTGATGTATATGTTTTGTTAGGGGGAAATATGTGTCATATGAGTCAAATGGTGCAAGAGTGGAGTCATATAGTAAAGGTGTAATGACTAGCATAGCTGCGATGTTGACATGTATAGTCTAAATTGTGTTGTAGTGTTATTTCGTATATTGTAGTCGTATTTGGATATTGGTCCGTATTGTAGTGTGATATTAATAATTTAGTAGGCTATGTGATCTTGTCATCAGTTGATACTACTTAGATTTGTAAGTGTTATCGATCATCATTGTATTGTTACTAATTCAGATGTATCGTATAGTGCTTAATATAATTGTTAAAGTGGTATAGTTGTGTATATTTATTGTTTAGATCATTAATCATATTTATAGCTGTATTTATAGTTTTATTACAGATCCTTGTTGCGTAGAGACCAAAAAATAAGTGGAAGGAGTGATAGGATAAGGATATATGTAGTGATAGTAATGTAAATAAACTAAAACAAAAGTAGTGTTAACCGCGTATATATGATGCTTTGTGTGTTTATACGTGTGAGTGAATCTTGTGCAATCTGCGATGTTATTGTATGAATCGCGATTTTAGTTTCGTC
>NW_020870858.1:352407-397407 GCF_003789085.1 Penaeus vannamei
AACAAAAACTTAAAGGCTCTCTTATCGCAGATTTCTTTGTCGTCAACCTGCAGCCAAATGATTTTTTCCTGCAACAGTAACCTTTAATTTCTTCTTAGCATTATATTCTTCCCACTTCGCGTACACTTAAATCCAGAAGTAGGAACATGTTACAGTCATGAATGAAAAAAACATTATAATTACTATTGTGATTGTTACTGTGATTATTAATTGTTGTTGTTACTGTTATTAATGACATTATTGTTTTACTCTTTCTATCCATTATCATTATCATTACCGTTATTACTTTTTTAATTAATAAAAAAATAATTTAATAAAAAAATATTTTTGTTATCTTTATTATCATTATTATTGATGTTATTATGATCACTATCATTACCCCTAATATCATCATTACTTCTATCATTTCCAGTCCATCCTCATCAATTATGTAATTGGTATTATTATCATTACCACTGCTATAAATCCATAAGGGTATTGATAAAGTCAAGAGTGAAAACTGAAGTGCCTGTCTTCAGTTGCTTGAGAGTACATCATTTCAGACTAACATGAATCTGTTATTAAGCAGACTATGGGTTCAGTTCACGCTATCAGAAAATTCTTACTTTAGCTCTATTTTATTATTATTTTCTTCTTGATGCGTCGCCCCCACCCCTTTTATGGTACTTTTAATATTCTCCTTCCATGCTTCCTCATACTTAATACATTCTTTTATTTTTTTGTGACTCATTGCAATATCCACTGATCTTTGGCTTAATTCTAAAATTTACTCTTTCGTGACTCACTTTTATTGAGTTTAGTGATGCAATCAGTGGCGGATGACGTCATTGAACGCCGGCCAATCATAGATGAGAACAAGTGGCGTCATTTTCATGATGTCTTATCGTTAACTTTGCTTTCCTGGGGTGATAAGGTGCATTACGCGTCATGAACGTACAGAAAATGACCTTTATGTCATTCAGAAAGTAAGAGATGAAGAGGTTTATGTCCGACTCAGTAATTTTTTTTTTCTTGTTCATCTTACCTCCATGAAAATTTTAGAATTATTAGACTATCGGTTTTTAAAATCAGATCATGTCGTTTGTAGTGCCAACGACATTATCGTTTATTACTAAGCTATAACAGTATTTGCATATTTTATCATCGATCCCTTTTCAGAATGGGATTACTATGTTCCTAGTTTCTTCGAAATTTTAATACGTCCAAAAAATGACTAAGCACAAACCAAATTCATGTATATTTTTTTCTTGTCAGCTTGGTAGTGTCTCGTCGTTTTATTTATTTATTTATTTTTTATCAACATGGTCCTTGTCGGTGTTGCCGTCGTGAGATCAAAAGTTGCATTCACGATTCGGCAACTGACACGAAGCTGAGGCGTTTGGCGGAGATTTTAACTCATGACAGCAGTAATGATGATGATAATAATGTTGCTAATAATGATAATAATAATGTTGATAATAATGATATTGATGGTAATAATTGGATGATAATAATATGGATGATAATAATAATAATAATGACAATAATAATGATAATGATGATAAGGATAATAATGATAATAATATAAAAAATGATAATAAGGATCATAATATAATGATGCTGGTGATATTAATAATAATGTTGATAATAATAATAATAACAACAATAATAATTTTGACAGTAATGATGATAATAATGATATTGACAATAATAATGATAATGACATTAACAATAATGATGATCATGATTATGATGATGATGACGATGATGATGATGTGATGATGATGATGACGATGACGGTGATGATGATGATGATGATGATGATGATGATGATGATGATGACGGTGATGATGATAATGATGATGATGATGATGACGATGATGACGATGACGATGATGATGACGATGATGATGATGATGATTATGATAATAATAATGATGATGATAATGATGACAATAATAATCATAAGAATACCCGTTCTTTAGTTAGGACTAAAGTTTTTAAGCCAACTCTTTCGTTAGCACTTAACATCTTTTTACATACACTTCACCTAAATATTCCTTCCGTCAACAAGAATTTCTAGCATGGTCTTATTAGAAGAACATACATGAAATTTAACATGGAAAAAAACGCTACAGCTGACATAAATCTTGTTAAATCAAATACCAAAATTAGTATAATCCTTTGAGTTATTAATGAAAGAACAGTGCCCATACAGAAATTTTTTTTTCCATGACAAACTTATATTTGTTTCGCTTGCTACCATACACCCATTCGGTAGTCATAGAAAACGGGAAATTAACTGGACCACTTTTGCACCACTAGGACTGAAATAAACACCTTTTTTCGCCTTTCTATTCAGATTTTCTTCCTATAATTAAGGGAAGTGAGAAGTGAGTTGCCAACAGCCTTCTATCTCTTCTAGATAATATATATGTATAAGTAATGTATACACATTGTCTATATATCCCTTTTCTACCTAGTGATTTAAAGAAAAGACTATGAGATGCACTTCCTCTGCTGAGTATATATACATTCTTTTAATTTATCTTTTTGTTGTTGGTTTTGGCAGATAACACAGCGCCAAAAGGGTTTAGCAAAGTCAGGGAGATCGTGGCATTCAACGCTAACTATCTGGCTATATATGGCGACGAAAAAACAAGAACAAACAAAAATAGCAGGAAACAGGAAGTCCGGGATTGAACTGTTTCGTGGAGGGGGGGGGGGACCAGGGACACCTTCTGTTAGAACAAGGTCATCAAAAATATAGGGTCATCCTAAAGTCATTTTAGTCTGAGTACAAATGCATATTCCAAAGTATAACAAGATATTTTTTTTTTTTGTAATGAAATCTCTCTCTCTCTCTCTAGTATATATAAAGAGAGAGAGGATATATATATATATATATATATATATGTATATATATAGATATAGATAAATATATGTATATGTATATATATATAGATATAGATAATATGGATATGTATATATGTATACATACATACATAAATATGTGTGTGTGTGTTTGAGTGTGTTGTGCGTGCGTGCGTGTGCGTGTGTTTGTGTGTGTGTGTGTGTGTGTGTGTGTGTGTGTAGGTGTACGTGATTGTGTATCTGTACGCGCGGGTGCGCGTGCGTGTGAGTGTGTGCGTGCTCGCATGAGCGTTTGATTTAGCCCAATGATTGAGATTATTATAACCAAAGTTATTTCCAATTAACGATACAAGACCGTTTTTTCAATTATTGCTTTTATTCATGTGATTGAGATTATTTGATAACGAATATTCGTCCAAATCAAAGATAAAAAATGTAACGCATCACAGGACTGTAATCAATGTCACATGAAAGGATTGTAAATGTTTTAGCGTCATGATAGATAAAAATAGTTTACATGTATTCAGTTCTAAGGATAAGAAGATTAAAAGATAATTTTAACTCATGTTTCTAACAGCCCAATTGTGTTCGATATCTTATGCCAGTTTGATAAAAAAAAAAAAATGATATAATGATTATCATAAACAGAAAAGTGAAACGAAAAATTAGTTTTTAGAAAGAGAAAACAAAAATTTAACCTAACCGGGAAAATTCCACAGGAGGGAAAAATACACGTTAAGTGCGGATGTAATAGGACACATGAAGCTCAATATTTGTGTCTGGGACAAAACATGTCATATGGCGGGAAAAGCGATTTTCTCACTCTCTTTCTCTCTCTTAACGGAAATGGGAGAGGAAATGATGTTCGTGTGTCCGGGACAGGGCGAGAAAAGGCAGCAATATCCTGTAACTTGCTATTATGTCTGTCTCTTTCTCTCTGCCTTTCCTTATTCTCTCTTTTTTCTTTCCTTTCTCTCTCTCTCTCTCTCTCTCTCTCTCTCTCTCTCTCTCTCTCTCTCTCTCTCTCTCTCTCTCTCTCTCTCTCTCTCTCTCTCTCTCTCTCTCTCTCTCTCTCTCTCCCTCTCTCTAGGTCACTCCCTTCCTCTCTTAATCCCGCTCTCCCTCTCTCTTTCTTCCACTTCCTCTCCGTCCCCTCCCCCTCTTCCTAACGGATAAAAAAAAAAATGTTGCGTCTAATTTTCCGAATCGGACGAGGAAAACGTCAACAACGCGGAGGAATACAGTGACGCAGAACACATTGACAAACTCCATTTCGAAAAAAGTACAACAGGATATCCTTTTTCTTTATAAAATACGGGTTTTGAGATACTGTGTTGTTGCTTTTGTAAATACTGATGTCATTATTGGTAGTTTTGCTGTTATGGTTACGAGTTTTAGTAGTTGTTATGGTAGTATTTATGGTAGATGTAGTTGAAATCCTAGGACGATTGCTACTAATAATGATGGTGATGATTATGATCAGGATAATGATAATAATAATAATGAGGATAATGATGAGGATAATTATATTAATAAAATCGAAGATAATGATAATGATAAAAATAATGATAATGATGATAATGATAACAGTAACAATGATATCAACAATAATACAAATAATAAGTGAGTTAATGATGATAATAACAACAATAATGATAGTAGTAGTAATAGCAGTAGTCGTGTTAATGGCGATGATAATGATGATAATGATAATGATAACAATAATTAGGAAGAATTAGAATGATAATAGGAATAGTAGACGTATTAATAATAATAATAATAATAATAATAATAATAATAATAATAATAATAATAAATAATGATAATAATAATAATAATAATAATAATAATAACAATAATAATAATGAATAATGATAATAATATTAATAATTACAATAATAATGCTAGTAGCAGTAGTTGTAGTAGTGTTAATGATGATAATGATGAAGATGAATATAGTAGTTATAATAGCGATAACTACAATAGTTGCAGTAGCAGAAGTAGTGCTGCTGATGATAATAATAATAGTAATAATGATTATGATGATAATAGTAATGATGATGATAATAACAATGATAATAATGATGATGATGATGAGGAGGAGGAGGAGCATTGATAATAATAGCAATAGTATTAATAACAATGATAATAAAGACAATAAAAAAATTACATTAATAAGGATAATGATGATGATGATGATGATGATATGAATAATAATAATAATATAATAATAATGATAATAATAATAAATAATAATTATAATAATAATAATGATAATAATAATGATAATTATAATGATAATAATCATAACAACAACAACAACAATAATATAATAATGATAATAACAATAATATTATAATAATAATAAAATAATAACGATAATAATCTCAGCCTCCCCTCTAACTTCAGGAAAAAATCACCCGAAATACTCCCAGACGGCACTGCCTCTCGTAATGCTTCTTCCCTCCTTGGCAACCGACGCATTTCGCATTTTAACGGCGCGAAAGTAACCACAAACACTTCGAACCCTGACAGGACCTGTTGTTTGAGTACGAAGAGAGAGTGAGAGAGAGGAGAGGGAGGGAGAGAGGAGGGGGTGGGAGGGAGGGAGAGGGAGGAGGGAGGGGAGGGAGGGGAGGGAGGAGGGAGGAGAGGAAGGGAGAGAGGGAGGAAGGGAGGGAGGGAGGTTGGGAGAGAGAGAGAGGGAGGGGAGGGGGGGATGGAGGGAGAGAGGGAGGGAGATATCAAAGACTGTGTATAATGAAATTGATATAATCAATAAGTGCTGGTCTCTGGACAGTGCTATTTGATCAATAGGTTGCAGTTTTCGTGCAACAAAGTAAATAATGTGTAAGCTTATACGACTTGGGCACCTTGCACATTTTGCAGTAGTGATACGTAACTGGCTTTGCTTCCAAAACTGCACCCTGTACATAATATATAGTGTACTGATATCCTATGCGTAGCCTAGTTGGTACAATCTGCTGCCTCCGAGACAGTCCGTTATAGACAATATGGCTTGTCCATGTCAAATATCACTATACAATATTATCATAATAACAAATGGTATCATTTTAATTTTTCTTCAGTTTTTCGATGGTCCATACCAGGCCCTCATAATTTGGAAGATAACTGATAACGCGTTTTTTTTTTTTAAGAGATAATTGTATTGCATTGTATAATTATTCACGTGGAAGTCCTAGTTTTACTAACTGATCCATCTTCTCACACTGAATCCTATGAGAGGGTATCCAGCAGAGTGACACTTGTATTGCTCTGAAATTTGGCGCAGGATATTCCTAGTCACCATGGTCCCTGGACTAAATACAGTAAGTGTACAGAGTGCACCCTGGCTGTCAGGGGAAGCAGCTAGGTGTCGCTACTGTTCACTACCTTGTTTGGTAGCATGGCATATGGCCACTGACTCGGCATCAGTTGTGCTTGCTTCCTTTAAGAGCAATTTAAGGTACTCCATGAGGACAAGTGGAGGCCTCGCAGTAGTTGAAAGTGGGGGGTACTGCACCATGACGGGGATGGAGAATTTTATCTATATAACGGCCTTTTATTTCTGTTATTGAAGTCGCAGACTTAGGCCCTGTTAATTTGTCAATATGAAAAACATGCAATCTATGACAGGGTACAGTGCGTTGCTTCTAAGATGTCAATTGCATCCGTGTTCCACAATTATACTGGGTATAGTTCGGGCAGATTTGCTCTTCCATTTGAAGTCGGACTTTAAGAGATTGGAGTATCGAGGCCGACGAACATGCATAACTCTATAATTAATATCATTAGACATAAAAAAGGAAATTTGTAGTCTGGATTGAAGCTACAGAAGTCTGAAGCCGAGTATGGTGTTGACTTGGGTTATTACGACTCTGAATTGAAGGGAGGTCTAACTCTCCCCCTAACAAGAACTATAGGAGTCACTGGGTAACCAAGAATGACTCTTATGACCTTGTTCTATAAGACTTATAGGGGTTTGAAAGCATTTTGTGGCAACATACTAGGAACCGGAAACGCACAGTCTATCACGGACCTCACAAGAAAAATACACATCAGCCTTAGGACTCCTAAGGAGATACCTATGTATCTGTCACTTAAGTATTGTACCCTGCTGTGCTGAACAATTTTCTGCGTTAAGCGGGAATTGCGGGACATGAGGTGGGGAGCAAGATACTAATAGGTGTCAGTTTTTGCAATAACTTGACCACCTAACCTTAGAAGTTCTGGCAGTTTATGGGACCTGGAAATTTACTTGGTCTTGATAGGGTTAATTGTGTGTCAGAGAGAGAGAGAGAGAGAGAGAGAGAGAGAGAGAGAGAGAGAGAGAGAGAGAGAGAGAGAGAGAGAGAGAGAGAGAGAGAGAGAGAGAGAGAGAGAGAGAGAGAGAGAATGTCTTTATTTAGATCTGAAATATAATATAGTACATTATGCTGTGTGTGTGTGTGTGTGTGTGTGTGTGTGTGTGTGTGTGTGTGTGTGTGTGTGTGTGTGTGTGTGTGTGTGTGTGTGTGTGTGTGTGTGTGTGTGTGTGTGTGTGTGTGTGTTCGTCTATGAGTGAAAAGTGCGCAATTGAATATGAAAGTGCATATGTGCTTATGCGCGCGCCCATGAGTTTTGTGCATATGCGCAGAGATACCTTCTATAATAAGCTATACTCTATAAACGTATTTCATATTAGAAATGTATCCGAAACGCTGGTTTTACTGCCAAGTTGGAATTCACCTCACAAATTAGAAGTGGAATTTTCTACCTGTCAGTATATTTTAACACGTGAAACTCATTCATATCCAACAGTTATATGACGTCTACTCCTCTCTGTTGTCATCAACTCAGTGGTTGTCACGTTGTCAAAAATTGTCAATTCATGGTGACAGATTCCTTCTCGAATTCGTAAGTAGTGTCAGTTCACATGCTGTAATTAATCGTGAAAATAAAATAATACTCATGTACTTCTCGGTTTTATCCAATCACATACTAAACCACACTAATAATCAATGAGGAAATTATTAATATATAAAAAATATGATAATGCCGTTGGTAAGGCCGGGGTGATCGAAAGTCTTTATAAAGCCCCACACATCTATGGTCACTGTTCTCACAATTTTGAAATCATCCATATTTTGTTCCAAAACCTGCCTCACGTATCGAAGTTAAAAGCAAAACCGCAATCAAAATTAAGAGAAAATACATATGCACATACATATCCAAAATATTAGAAAGTCTTCTTAAAATTCTGCATGAGAGAAAGGATAGGAAATATTAAATGGCAAACCAAAAGGCTGACTTCAGAAAGTAAAGCTAATGAAACAAAATTGCCACCCGTGATTTTTATGCCTATTTATATCTATAAGATAATTCCGAATCTCCCAACGCTCAACTCGAATCCGAAATCATTTAATAGGTTCCAACAACGTCAACCGTCCATAGTCTTTCCCTTAAAAAATGTGAAAAAACCGGAGTTGAGATCCTGAACCACAGATGACAAAAAAACATTACATAAACACAAATAGATATCCACAAAAACATGTCCATCTCGCCGAGGTTCCAACAACGCTCGGTCGTCCATGTGAGCAAAATGGCGACGCAAGCGGCCGCGGCGCTGCTCGATGAGCTTATGGGAAGGTCGAGAAATGTGCTTCCCGAAGAGAGAAATCAAAATGTACATTGGGATTCACCCGAGGTAAGAACAGGAGAAACGTATCATGATCTAAATCGAGGAGAAAAACGTGAATTTCGAGGTAAAATGAAGCGTCTTCGGTAGAGCGCGAAGTTCCTACATCCTCGCTGTTTTAGGTTTTGTTCTCTCCCCCATCACAAGTCCCGTTGGGTATTGGGTCAACGAGGCGGCCTTCTCCTCGGGAAACGTTTCACCTTTTGTACGGCGTGGATGTCATTGAGTGTCCGTGGCCTGGCGATGTTAGAAGTGGAAACCGCGTCTTTGTTCAACTTCACGAGCAGATGTTGACGGGCTCATTTTGACAATTATTTTCAGTTTTGGGGTTGAATTTGGATTTAATTTCAAAGTCATGTAGTTTGATGTTGAAACAGCACATTTTTAGATTTTAAAACTGATTTTGTATTATTTTAAATCAATTAATTTCTCTTCCGTGCACTAAGTGTTGACTGTATTGTAAGATTCAATTATAGTAGGCCTATAGATGTCCCTATTTATATTTCCTTAAACTCAGTTTTTTTCTCTTTGAGGTATTGGGCCAGCAACATCTGGATTTAATCTAAACTCCTCTGTCCTCCTCTGTGGATGTAGTTATAGGGTTGTGTGTGTGCTGTATAGGAATCAAGGTATATCCATCTGCAGGGTACATTTTCCAGAATAATTTTAGTTCCACACAGCCTTCAGTTAGAAAAGAAATTTTACATTTATTGGATATAATGAATGAAAATAAACTTTTCATCTGTGGGTTTACCTCCGCAACTTGAACAACAATGGATTTACACATATTACACTGTTAATCATCGGATTCAAAGAAAATATTTTTGAGGTGGGAGGGCTGTTTGAAATGAAAAATTACCCATTTTACCATACGACAATGGTTGGTATACACTTCAAGGGACAGTGGGGGGGGTAGGGTGGACTGTGGGGGCGGGTTTGTCGAAAATGAGATAATCCCATTTTCACACTTGTATAAGAAAGTAGAATTACCCACGTGAATAGAAACCTCTGCAAAGAAACGCTTGGCTGTGATAGGATCCATGAATCCAAGGCAGTCACTCGTGGCTTCGGCAGTTTTTACTTTTTTATTTCCCAGTGGAATGAAAATGAAAGATTGGGAAAATTTGCAGTGTATAACAATCAGCAATTGAGTAAAAAAAAAATATGGGATGGTTACCTTGACGTTAAATAAGACCCTTCATCTATGGCAAAAGGTGCGCAAATCAAAAATAAAGGAGTTACACGACAGAGAAGAGAGAAGACTGACCCATCTTTTACTAAGTCCCTCGCCATGTTGACATCGTGAATGTAAAGAAAATTGCGACCAGTCAACTCATTCTTGCGCTCTGTTACGTAGTTCATGTATTACTACGCCATTGTCAAAACGATATTTGGCTAATTATCGGTGTCTGCTGTTCCACATATATGCTTTCAGAGGCCTATGTTAATATTGTTATACCTCATTTTCATGTTTCAAGATTTATTAGACAGTGATTTAAGGGAATCAGCATGAAGACACTTCTGCATATGCACTCTTCCACGTTTCTGCCGCCAGGTTTGACAGGAGGATTCGCGGGCAGTCGGTGACAGGAGGCTGGCGAGAAATGTTTCACCTAATAAGTTCCGAGGGGGGGAGGGATGAGGGGGGCAAATCAATTTCAGGAAGCTCCATTGGTGGGGGGGTGCACAATCTCTATAACAACCTGTAAATGTTGAGATAAAATAAATAACACTTCAATGTCGATAAAAGGTTTAATTATATGAAATACGATCCTATATTTATGTCCCAACAACAATAGAAAGGCCGTGTAATCAGAAAGACGAGACAAACTTTGTCCGACGGACAGCGAATGAAATACTTCTAAAGTAAACAAGCGAAAGCAGAGAGAGTCACGGGTTTCCACGGGTGCGAGAATTTTTTTTCCGCTATTGCGGCATACTCCTCCCAAAAAAAACACTGACCTTTAGTTATTCTACCAACATTATATTTTCATTTTCCAAATTTATATTCATCAACCTCGACAATTTCCCGACCCACCTATTTTGTCGGATTGATTTTCAAAGCACAAAAAAATTAGATCTTCCCTGTAGAAGCTCGCCCAATCGCAAATAGTCTTGTTCGGTAAATTAAATTCACTCCGTGCAGATTCGAAAGAAAACCTCTCTCTCAAATACAAATTGACAAACTTTAAATTTGTTTCAAAATCGAGCTTACTGTTATCAAACCAGGTGTATTTCAAAAGAGATTTTTTGAAATTGCATCTAACTTTCCTCTTATTAATCTTCTGAGTTTTGTCACACCTGAATGAATTAATATTGTACGTATGCGACAAAAGTTGCACCTTTGACGCATTTAAAATGATGCCTAAGTTGCGTGCATGATGCCATGGCATGTACGTACGTTGGCTATGCGGCTGATGCCGCAGAAATGAGGCCATTAGCAAGAGGTCGGCCAGGCCTCCATATTTTTCAAAGAAGTGCTAGTCTTACAGTGAATCGCTTGCATGGCTTGTTCACTGGAGAGTGAGTATTGCAGCAGCCCTGGCCTGCAACTTGGCCACAACATATATTTAGCACACTAAGTTGGGTCATGCTGCATCCAGCATCTGTATCCAGGCTACTTGGTAGAAACTTCATCTACTTGATGATTGGTTGGTTGATATAAGAATAGTTTTCATTGCTTAGTTTCTCAGAACTGCAATTTAATCATGGTACTATGCGGTCAAATTTGACTCGCTAACAACGGGTGTCCCACATATGAGACACCGAAAAAATAAACATTGCCGGGCGTCCCGCTACAAAATATACCTGCGTTAATGGGTTAAATTCAAATTGAATACCCAGGATTCCTTTTTCCTGGTAGATGGCTCTTTTCTAGACAGATGACTTCTGCATAACCCATTACTTGATGGTTGGCATATATGCACATGCCATATTATGGTTGGTCTCCTTTCCAGGTGGCATTTACATCTCTGCCAAATGTGCCAAAGCTGCTCTAAGTTGTGTTTGCAAAAAAAAAATTATTCTCAGAACTGCAAAAAAAAAAACTTTCTTGGTTGATATAAGAATAGTTTTCATTGCTTAGTTTCTCAGAACTGCAATTTAATCATGGTACTATGCGGTCAAATTTGAGTGAAAATGACTCAAGATTCAGATACTACTATTTTATGATCCCCTCCTCCCTTAATTTCTCTGGTATATGCTCTGCTTACCCTATTAAGGAACTATATCAAAACAGATGGTGTTCATGACTTAACAGCTATAATTGGATATTACACATTAGAAGTGCAGTGATTCTAATTTCATTGTATCAACAAAGTGCAGACTTTACATAGAATTATTGTTGAAATTGTTGTATTCTTGTATATTACACAATTTGTATATCAGTTTCACCACACAAGGTCTCATTTCTTTAACTAGGACATCATAAATTATAAATATTATGTATTAGATTAAATGAATTAATTAAAAGTGCACCCAAACTCAGGAAAAGAAAAATTGGTAACTTACTTAGAACTCAGGAGTGCTCTGATATACCACAAGTGTTTTTTGGTGTAGATAGGAAATAAACCAAGTGTAAGCAAAAGTATGAAGTGTCCAGACTAAAGTATCATGCCATGTGACATTTCTATGTCAGGGTCAAGAATAGCTTTTGTTGAGCATTTTTGCCTTATGCTCTAGAATTTTTTTTATTATTGAAGTAGAAAAAAGGTAGATATTATGCCATCATTACTAATGTAGCAAAGAGGGAAGGAGTGTGCAAATGTGATGGAATTCTGGTAGAGTCAAGGTTCCTGCAAGCCATTAGTTGTTCACCTGATAGAAGCCAAGTGTGTTCTGTGAGTGGCATGCTGCAACTCAGTTTCTACCAAATGCCCTTTCACAAGATACAGAAGTGCATATGGTATCCTTTCCTCTAGCCATTTGCCAATACCATGCAGGTTACAGCCCATTGTATGAACAAGGCATTCATTAACTTTGAAACAGCAGGTTGCAAAATAGTATGGCCTTTTGAGAAAATGGCATATGCTGTAAAAAAAAAAAAAATAGATGGTTATCTAATAGGTCAGAAAAAATTTATAAATTTTGAATGTTTATGGTAAAAAGAAAAAGAATCATTGAGAAATTCCATTATTGATAAAAAAAATTGAATGCTGTAAAGTGGTGAGACACCTCTTCCTGTTCCTGACAAGTGTGCCATCTGTAAAAGATAAGTAAAGGTAATTTCTAAAATATAAGTAAAAGGTAAAGGCATTGCAGTAGAGTCTTTGTAGATCATTACAAGTTTAAGTGAATTTGGATAGAAAACAGCTTAAGTAAAAGAAATGGTTTACAAACAAGCTATCCGGTAATTAGGAGCCATACAATCATTCCATTGCTGGATCTTTCATCTCTTTATTTTTTGCAGTGCAGTTGCAGTTTAAATTTTTTTTTTTTTTTTTTTTTTTTTTCTTCTTCTTCTTCTTCTTCTTCTTCTTTTTCTTTTCTTCTTTTTTCTTTTTCTTTTTTATAAAGACTGAGGGTAAAGTACCATAGAGATTGTTATATGTCCTGAAAAAAGGGTAATTGATTAATATTTTGGGTGGATTATGACCAGTATTTTATAGGGAAGAGGAACAAGTCTCTCAATATATCCTTTTTATGTAATCTGTGGGAATATATGATATAAGCGACTAACTACAACTTTTCTAATCTACAGGTGTGTCGTCACTACCTGGTGAAGTTTTGTCCACATGACCTCTTTACAAATACAAAGTCTGATCTTGGACCATGTGACAAGGTTGGTATCTAAATAAATTTTTGACAAAAAAAAAAAAAAAAAAAAAAAATGTTTGTCTTGCAACACATTTGTATTAATGATATATATGAATATATTTATTTATTAGATAAATTAAGAGTTGTTCCTCTAACTTTTTCTAGCCTGTCCATGACGAGGAATTAAAAAGGGAATTTGAAGCTGCCAACTCCTATCGCCGCACTGCCTTCGAAGATGAATTTGTTAGATATGCAGAGTCTATGCTTACGGAAGTAGACAAAAGAATAAGAAAAGGAAAACAACGGTTATCATTGTCAGTGAAGGATGCCTTGGTGAGTACTTCTTTATTTAGTGAAGAATTGGACCTATTATTTAATAACTTCATATATTTTGATTGAAAATGAAAATGGGTACATTAGTAGGGTATGGCCTACATGGCACAAAAAAATTAGGAAGTTTTAATGAAAACTTAAAGAGTAACATGCAGTGGTAGGTGGACTACAACCAAAAATGATTTGGTTTAAGCCTTGGGTTGATCATGGTCTTATTGGGGTGATTGTGGACCTAGCCTTGAATTGATTAACCATTTACACACACACACACACACACACACACACACACACACACACACACACACACACACACACACACACACACACACACACACACACAGTATCCCCCCCCCCTTTAAAAAAAACAAGAAAACTGGTTGTATGATAAATAAACTTGACTAAAACATGAATATCAGGCAACAGTTAACCACCAGGTTTATTTTGCTACATTTGCACATACTGTTATATGTACTTTGAATTTTGCAGTTGTAATCACACAAGAAATATATAAATAGTTTTTGCACTGCCCTGAACATTCAAATCCACAAATCCTTTATTAATAAAAATCTCACATATGAAATAAGGGACTAGACTCTTTTCCCCTGGTATTTGTAAAGGTCTGAATCGCCCTGGTTGGCTTTATTTATTTTACCTTTTTTTATTAGGGAACATCTAGAAGTGATTTGAGACTTGAAGCATAAATATGCTCATCATTGATAATTACATTGTTACAGGCCAGCAGCACAACAGGCGATGGGAGAGTAGATGAGCAGCTGGAACTCCTTTCTGAAAGAATTACAGGTTTAGTAAGTGAGGCTGAAAGACTAGGTTCTGAAGGAAATGTTGAAGAGGCGCAAGGTCTCCTTAAACTTTGTGATCAACTACGAGAAGAGAGAGACTCACTGCGCAGAAGTAATGAAAATTCTGTGTGGCATCAGGTATTTCTTTCCTTTATATATATATATATATATATATATATATATATATATATATATATATATATATATATATATATATATTATATATATATTATATAGTGTGTTGTGTATGTATATCCTGCCTTATGAGGAGAGAGAAGCATAACAGGTCATCTGAAGTTGACATGGGGATAATTCTTTTTGTTGCTTGCCGTTAACTTACCAGGCTGCAGAGATGGCAGCTTCACAAGAAAAGCAGATGGAGGTGTGTGAAGTATGTGGTGCTTTCCTGATTGTGGGCGATGCACAACAACGAATTGATGACCACTTAACAGGAAAGCAGCATGTGGGTTTTGCAAAGCTACGTCAAGCCATTCAGGAAATTAGAGATGTGAGTAGAATTTGTTAATTGTTTTTATTAATGTTTTTATTACTATTATTTTATCCATTTATCTATTTATTATGTATTTATTTATTTATTTATTTTTGTCTTTTTGGTAAAATATTCGGTAAATATAGTGGAAGTATTTGAGTAGGCAAATGTTTAGATAATGATTTAACTTGTATGGATTATCGTAAATTTTGGGGTATGTATGTTCAATTTTTTTTCTTTTTTCTACAGAGTCGTGAAAAGGCAAGAGCAGAGAGAGAGAGTCAGAGAGAAAAGGAAAGAGAAGAAAGACGCAAAGCCTTACAAGAAGAAGAAAAGCGTAGAGAGAAAGAAAGAGAAGAGAGGAGAAGAAAAGATGAAGACCGTAGACGTAGAAGGTATGTGAGCTTAACTTGTTTTTATTTATGACTTTTTTTCTCTATCAAATATAAATTCAGAATAATTTAAGAAATTATTTATCCCTATACATTATGACATTGCTCATTGTTTGTCATTTGACTTTTGCAGCAGTGACAGAGATCGAGACCGTGAGCGTGCAGAGAGAAGTAGAGACAGAGACCGTGATAGAATGAGGGACAGAGATTATCGTGACAGGAGACGATCACGCAGCCGTGACCGTGAGAGGAGGAGGTCCCGCAGCAGAGACAGGGATTATAGAAGTTCACATTCAAAAGACAGAGATAGGAGAGAGAAAGACCGAGATAGGTGAGAACTAGAGAAGAGTTGAATTTTTTATATTTATATTATTTTGTATGTGTTCATTTGCGTATTTTTGTATTTGTCTTTTTAGGAGAAGAATATGTATTTTTTTTACAGTTTTGGAAAATATATTTTATATATTCTCATGCTGTCTTTTTTCACAGGCATCACCGCTCACGAAGTCGCGAGCATGATAGAAGGAGACACAGGGAAGAAAATGGTAATTTTTAAGTATGTCTCGTTTTAGTCTTTGCATGTTGGGGAGTTTGCATGATTTAGATCTGTCTGTGATTGAATGTTGGTGTGATAGGGATAAAGGTATGATAATTATATAGTATTGTGCTTTTAAAAGAAAAAAAAGTGTTGGGTTGAAAGGTATGCAGATGGGCCTTTGTATATACTTATATTTTTAGAAACTGATTTACTGGAAGAATCTTACATAGTTTTGCATTGAAGAGATGGTGAATGGTTGCAATAACTGTCCCTTTGTTGTGCTCCCCCACTTTACACACTTGCAAAGATTACCCCCTCCCCCTCCTCCTCCTCCTTTGGAAGTCTTAACATTGTCTTAATTGTAAGTTGATTGTTCCATTTATTCGTGGAGACTTTAGTATGATGCTCTGTGCATTTTGTTTAGTTCACTGTTAATAATAGTTTCATCTTATGGTTGTTTTGTATGCGTTCTTGCATGTAGAAATCTGATACAGCTATTCAGAGAGAAGAATTAACAATGTTTAAAAAGTTTTGCGTTCCTAGTTCAAATAATTTTGAATATACACACTTTTTGCAGTGGACAGCTATTTTCCAAATAGGTTTCCTTTACTTGCATGAATTTCAGTAGAATTTGAGACAGAGCATTTATTGCACTTACGATTTATGCACCTTGACTGTTTTGCTATTATTAGTTATTGATATTTGTTGATGTAGCAAGCTGTATGTTAAAGACACCTCCCTTCCCTTCCAAAAAAAAAAAAAAAAAAAAAAAAAAGGAAGAGATGGATATAGATATGTAAAGCATTACATAATTTGTAGCTATTGGAGATATTATATAATATATATATATATATATATATATATATATATATATATATATATATATATATTATATATATATATATTATATATATATATATATATATATATATATATATATATACTATATATATATATATATATATATGTATATATATATGTTTTGATTGTTTTTTACTTTTTGAAGTGGGTAGTGAGGGTTAACACATTTTCTATCAATGTCTTGCAATAAAGACAAATTCTCATTGGTTTTTCACCATCTATGTCCAGTCACGAGTCATACCAGTAGTATTTCTATTTATAAAGTAGAATAAACTAGTGTTCTTTGTTTGTATTTAAATAGATGGATAGATAATATTAAGGAGAAGAAAGTTATGATAAAGAAAAATGTGATTGAAAATACAATTTACTTTGCATTTGAGGAAGGTAAACACGAGTGTGTTATTTAAGTATTTGACTTCTTGGTGTCCAAAGTTTTCTCACCATTTTCTTAGTGTGTGTATATTGATGAAACCAGATAGTGAAGTGAAAACCCACCTTGCTTGGATTTCAGGAATTAATTCTCCTTAACCCATCGGCTGCAGGTTTATGCACTGTCCACTATAGTTATTTTGTGAATTTTGTTGCACACAGATAGCTCTACGTATGCTTAGGCACCAAGGCATCAGTTAGTAGGCTTTAGTGACTGCACCTGATTTCCCCATTCCTCAAATTTGTGGGATATTGTTCTTGCATAGTTAGTAATATTCATATTATTATTAATAATAATATTATTTTTTATGTTATTATTTTGTTATTAACGTACTAATAACAAAGATAATAAAACAATAAAAAAGAATCTTTTTGGATATCAAGGAAAGATATATATAGGTGAAATATTTATGGCTGATAATTGACTCCTTGGTGACTAAGCACTTGAACATGGGTACCTGTTTTTGCACTCTTGGGCTAACTTGTAATACATACTTTCTTGCATCTATTGAACTAGAATATTTTACCAAAAGTAAAAAAAAAAAAAAAATTGCAGTTACCATCAATCTGGCAGAATTGTCTAAAAAGTGGGAATTTATTTGCTAAATTTTCCAAATGACCCATAAACCATAGCATTTCATTGTAATGCTAGTCTTTCTAGTAAGATAAGTAGATATACTGAAACCTTAAACCATAAGAAATAGAATATACTTTAAATCTTTATGTAACTTAATTATCCATTATATATGTGTAAAAAATTATGTAAGTAAAAATTTATTACTGTTTTCAATTTTGAACTTGACTTTGTTAGCAGTTAAAAGTATATCCCAATATTAAAGTTCTTAAGTTTTATTATTTAGAGAAAGTAAGTAATCCATATGTTTACCTTGTAATACCTTGATAAAAGCTAATTAATTTTTATCAGTAAAGAGTTGGTTGAGAAGCTTGATTGACTTTTTTTCTACAACTATATTTCATATTCTGCCAGGCGATCTGTACCACCGTGAATACTGATGAGTGACAGGGCAATTGTGAAGGAGGAGCCGAGAGGGAGATGTGGAGAATAAAGTCCGATGAGCGGGAAATGAAGGCTTAACCAGTGAGTGATCTCCTCTTGAGGTAAGTGGCAACATGTTTGTGGTTTTTCCCCCCTACAGGTTCTTCACCAGGTGAGTGCACATGGTACATTGTTTGCCTGCCATGAGCTGGTACCCGTGGTCCCTGCTAACCTCCAGTGATAACTAGATTCTAAGCTCTGGTTCTGGCTCTCTCTCATGAGTCTTTGGAGTTGGTAAAGCTCTGTCTGTGAGCCTATTTTTTTAATTAATTTATTTTTTCTATGTTATGCATAATTTAGTGTATCTGAAAAATGCGTACACATGCACAATTACAAATAGGCATGCACACATACACAGATATACAGATACATAGATACTCATAAACACTCTTCACACACAGATACTCCTCATACACTCTCTTCACACACAGATACTCCTCATACACTCTCTTTCACACACAGATACTCCTCATACACTCTCTTCACACACAGATACTCCTCATACACTCTCTTCACACACAGATAATACACTCTTCACACACAGATACTCCTCATACACTCTCTTCACAACTCCACATATACTGATACACATACACTCTCTTCACACAGATACTCCTCATACACTCTTTTCACACAGATACTCCTCATACACTCTTTTCACACACACACAGGATACTCCTCATACACTCTCTTCACTCACACAGATACTCCATACAACACACATACACACTCTTCACACAGATTTCACACACAGATACCTCATACCTCTCTTCACACACAGATACTCCTCATACACTCTACAGATACTCCTCATACACACTCTTCACACACAGATACTCCTCATACACTCTTCACACACGAGATCTCTCATACACACTCTTCACACACAGATACTCCTCATACACACTTTCACACACAGATACTCATACAACACACAGATACTCATCACACACAGATACTCCTCATACACACTCTTCACACAGATACTCCTCATACACACTCTTCACACAGATACTCCTCATACACACTCTTCACACACAGATACTCCTCATACACACTCTTCACACACAGATACTCCTCATACACACTCTTCACACACACAGGTACTCCTCATACACACTCTTCACACACAGATACTCCTCATACACACTCTTCACACACAGATACTCCTCATACACACACTCACACACAGATACTCCACACTACACACAGATACATCACATCACTCACTCAGATACTCATACACACACTCACTCAGATACTCATACACACACTTTCAGATACTCATACACTCACACAGGGATATTCATACACTCACACACACACACACAACACACACACACACACACACACACACACACACACACACACACACACACACACACACACACACACACACACACACACAGATACACACACACACACACAGATACACACACACACACACTACAGTACACACACACACACACACACACACACACACAGATACATGCATGTACACACACACCACAGATACATGCATACAACACACATACACACGCACACACACTCACACAGATACATGCACACACACACACAGATACAGCACACAACACACAGATACATGCACACCACACACAGATACATGCACACACACACACACACATACATGCACACACACACACACACAGATACATGCACACACACACACAGATACATGCACACACACACACACAGATACATGCACACACACACACAGATACATGCACACACACACAGATACATGCGCACACACACACAGATACACGCACACACACACAGATGCCACACACACACACACACACACACATACACATGCACACACACACACACACACACACAGATACATGCACACACACACACACAGATACATGCACACACACACACACACACAGATACACACACAACACACAGATACACACACACACACACACACACACACACACACACACACACACACACACACACACACACACACACACACACACAACACACACACACACACACAGATACATGCACACACAACACACACACAGACACACACACACACACACACACACACACACACACACACACACACACACACACAACACACATGCACACACACACACACACACACACACACACACACACACACACACACACACACACACACACACACACACACACACACACACACACACACACACACACACACACACACACACACACACACACACACACACACACACAACATACACACACACACACACACACACCACACACACACACACACACACACACACACACACACACACACACACACACACACACCACACACACACACACACACACACACACACACACACACACACACACACACACACACACACACAGGTACATGCGCATGTGCGCTCAGATAAACACAAACACATCACACACACACACTCACACACAGCATACATGCGCATGTGCGCTCAGATAAAACATATGCACACTCACAGATACACGCACAAACATGATATATACGCCCATGTACTGATGCACACACACACATGCACTGATACACATGCACTCTGATGCACACACATACACATGTGCACTCAAACAAACACAGACATACATGCACACATACACATGCAAATATGCGCGTACACACAGATACATGCATGAATACACATGCAGATACACATATGCACACACAGATACATGCATGCACACATACATGCGCACACACACACACTCACTCACTCACATAGAGGTACATGCGCATATGCACACGCACTCAGGCACACATTCATATATATATGTATACATATGCATACACTGTACATGTATTCATGTTGATATTTATATTCCAAGGGGTGAAGACTTAGTAAAAGGAAGAAAAAGGCTTCTTACTTTCTCTTCTCCCTTGTTGATTAATTTTCAGTTGTAGCAGTTGCAGCTTTGAAACTGAGGAATAGTTTAGCAGTGGCTTCTCATAGCTATGTTAGCTGATATTTTTGTTGCACCGTTTACTAACCAAATATCCTAAAGAATCGGAATAAACCAGTGATTATTGGTCTATAAATTGTTTGATTTGGTTGACTTATTTGGAGTTAACATCCACACAGCGCCTTTCTTGACGATTTGTTTTTTCTAGTTTTGGCTAACAATTGATCTTGATAAAGAAAGCTGAGTTGTGTTGGTTTATCTAAGATGATGCTAGTTACAATAAACATGTCTGCAATTAATGTTGCTGAGATTTTTTGTACTTTCTAAGATTGAATTTATTTAAATGTATGATTTTATGATCCATTCTTTTGCTGTTAGCCAAACATTTGATAACAAGCTTGAATTGGATATTAAGGAGATTTTTAATAAAGTTTTGTGGTTTTGAATATAAACATTTTTCTTTGGGGATTGGGTATTTCCACTTTTGTAGGTTATCATTATTATTATTATTATTATTATTATATTTTTTTACCTATGGATTATTTTTTTTTTCTCATCCCCACTCTATGTAATCAGAACATAGTCTTGCATTCCTAGAATTTGGCAAAAACACACACAAGGACTTTTGTGAAAGGTTTTGTTTGCATTTAAGCAGCTCATATTTTACATAGCCTGTATTTTTCCATTATTACAACATTTTGCTTATTTCTAATTGAAAGGATTAAAATATTTCAGTTCTTAGGAATGTATGCTTTTAAGATGTTGTTAATGAAATAAGAAAAGAGGGACAAACAAAAGGAAAATTATATAGATTCCATATGTCTTAGGTTGATTAAATGTAATCTAGTCTTAAAGGTTGTGATGCTCTGATGATAAAATGCTTTTTTGTTCATAACGATAACGAAGAATAGATGAAAGAGGACCATAATAAAGGAAGCACTGTCTCTGTCTCATCATATTTTTACATATACAGTTATTATTTTTATTTTTAGAGGAAATAGTGTAATGTAAATTCAGAGGCCAGTAATTTGGCTGTCATTTTAGTCTAGGTCATCTTGCCTTTCACTGTCATAATCTGATTCAGTTACACAGCTTTCCATCAATCTTAATTTATTTCAAGGTAAATGAAATCTAAGGTAACAGTGGTAGTTGATTAAGTCTGAAAAGAATTATGCATCTTGAATATATAAGCTTTTCTTTCAGAGTTTTGGGCATCTGGTATGACATGAATAAATAATAATAATAATAAAAAAAAAAGGCACGTGTGGAGAATAGTGATGGAATTAACTCTTTCTAAGGTTAGAAAATAAGAGAACTTGTTTTTAGCTAATATACACATTGTAATTTTTCTTGTCTGTTAGAAATAAAGGTTGGTTATATACAGTAAAATAATAATTTTTTTTTTGAACAGTCAAGGGGTTATTATAATTATAGTACACTGTAAGTAGTACTTTTGATTTGTGTATTCAGTGCTCTTTTCTCATTGCACATTTCTTGCTTGGGAGATGCCATGACCAGTATTGTTCAACCTAATAATGTACTATTAATTGTGATTATTATGATAGGTGTAAGATTGCTCAAAATTAAAGGAGACAATATTTAAGGTGAAGATTTTTACATCCCTTGGGAAGATTGGATGTAAGACCTCAATTTTGAATTTTAAGACAAGTCTTGCATTTATTCATATTTTAAAAGGCCTTGGGAGATTTACTCATCTGTATTGTTTTAAGCTTTTGTATTTATTTCATGTTTGTTGTCCTGATCCAATAATTCAGGTTTTCTTGACCACACCTACTGTCTTACCAGTCGAGCCTATTGTCGTTGGTGTAGCCGAACAAGGCTTTGTCTGTACCACTTATTTTGTCTCTGGAGGTAAGTGGGTAACTTACAGTGACAGAAAATGTGCCTAACCGCAAAGTTTTACTCAGTAATTTCTTAGAAAAACCAGTTACATTATGAAGTGGTTTTTATATGCTTTATGGGACATTATGGTACTGCAGCAGGGTTCATTTTGTCCAATTAATTTAGCTCCATATTTATATATATACACATATATTTATATTTCCATGTATTAGTAGGTTCAGAGTTGATGAGAAATTCAGTTATTTGGGCTTCTACCCTATCATGTCCAATTGATGATGTGTTTAGTATATTTTGCTCTCTTCTAAATCTGACTGAACATTTTACATTGATACATTTTGATGCTTCAACTCACAGCATAAGCCAAGTTCACAATGATCAAATTTTTATTTCTAGAAAAGAGAATCTTGTTTTTTGCATCAGATTTGTATGTATGGTTATATACTGTGAGTTTGCATACCAGCCAAAGATACTTCTGTTAGGGGGCAACAGTTCAGGATCTATAATTTCAAAGACTTTTCTTATTAGAACTGCACCCAAATTCTGTAATCATGTGTCAAGTAGTGTTCTTCGCCTGTGTTGATCAGTTAATATCACTAAAATTCCTCTGTATCACAGTCTGACTGTATTTTGGGTTTCACAGGGTAACATCTGGCAAGAAGAAAGAAGACCTCTTCTATACACTTCAGCAGTTGAGAGCGTCAGGACTTCAGTCGAGCCACAGACGATGCATGTTGAGAGATGCAGAAGTACTGAAGGACACTGCAGCCTCCACTTTGTGTTAGCCAGGTGACCCCCCTCATTTCACACTCCCTTCTCTGCCTCCCCCACTCGGCCTCTTCCCAGCCCTACCCAGTATGACATCCCAAAAGGGCATTCAATGGTTCCACAGACTGACTTCACAAGATTTTTTTTATTTATTTATTTTTTTTATTATTATTATTTTTTTCCTACCTTTAAGATTTTTCTATCATTACTTTTTCCCCCTTATAGGTTTCACTGTATAGGTATTAGGTAGAACAATGTTCTGTATTAAACTTTGTTTGACTGTAAAATATCTCTGTATATAGTTTGGATACTGTCAACACTACATGTACTTTTGAAGTGTAATGTAAGGGTGTTAAAACATCACTTGTATGCATCTTAGTTTAGGTGTGATAACAACCTCTTCAAACAGAGTTGTGATGCTGTTTAAGGAAGTTCGTTGGTTGTCCGGTCACATTCCATCAAGTATCTCATCTCTCCACTCTATTAAGGTGAGATAATGTGAATTGTGTCAATAAATGTGTAAAACTTACTATGTTATTTTGTTTCAATCCCTTTCATATATGATAAGAACAATTTTTATACTATTGCCCGTGCTGTGGTAGTTTATAACTTTGTTGAGGGGGAGGGGGGGGGACTAAAAGGCGGAGGTGAAGTATCAGGAAGAACATCAGCAGGGAAAGGATCTGAGGTAGAACACTTGTCACAAGTGGATTGAGTGTATTAGGAATGAGTGGTAGGAAGAGGGGTAGGGGTAACATGAGAATGAGGAATGTTGGCAGTTACTTTGAATGTAGAGGAAATGGAAGTAGAGATTGGAAGGTGGATGAGGAAGAGGAGTTTTGGATGTCCTCAAAAGTTTCTGGATGGGGTTTGTGTGAGGAGGTCTGAGAAACAAAGACTGTTATGAAGATGAGATAACAGATGTCCGAGGAACAGAGGAAGAGGCAGGAGTATGGAACAATGTGGTAGGAGATAAGGTCGAACATTTAAATTGCTTGATGTGACGGGTAAAGTGGGGAGGAGGGGCAAGCACGAGGGAAGTGGTATAGATTTGATTAAGACAGGCAAAAAACTGATGAAGAGAAAGAAAGGGGTTTAGAGGTAGGATGGCAAGGGTTTGGGAGGAATTGTAAATGGGGAAGATGTAGAGACCTCTTGGGAAGAAAGGAGAAGCAGAACAAAGGACAGTTGGAGTAGGGAACGAGAAAAATCTCGCCAGTGAGCTTCCTGTCTGGCGTCGCCAAGTTTGAATCTGTGAACTCATTTGGATTTGTAGGCAATGCAGCTCATTGCCAAATATTTATGAGAACTACCACATTTTTTGCATGTGTGTGATTTTGTAGAGCAACTGGAACAGTCATGACCAGGTTAGGTACTGAAGAGGCCAGGGAAGTTAGGAGTGACTGCCTTGCCAAAATACAAACATGTCGGACAGGGGAGCAGTTGTGGTTGGACAAGGTAGAACTATATGCTATTGTAAAATTCCAAGGGGGGTCATGACCACAAAAGTTAACCTTGGCTATATTGGTGTAGTACTCATGATGGCTGCTTTTGATACTCTGCTGTAATGACCTGAGAATTTGATGTGGCAGAAAACCTATAAATGAATTTTGTAGGACTAGATACTACATCATAATGAGGGTGGCTTGCTGGTCACTTTGTCAGACCAGTCTTTGTTGTAGACAAGACAATCGGCTGGGGAGATAAAAAGTTCTGGTACAAGTATTAAGGGAAGAGTGAGGCAAGGCAGTGATATCAGGCAGTCAGATAATGCATAAGAGTGGGATTCCAATGTAACTATTACAAGGCATAAACATTCAGAACGGCTGTGTAAGGAAACTTTGTCAACGTGTTTTTGGAGACATTGCTGGGAGAGATGGGTATTGTCAAAGGTGCTATAGGGTGAATCACACAAAATTGATCCCACTTGGCTGTAAAAAAAGATGTTTGTATTGATGGAAGTAGTAGGGCAAGGAGGACAGGAGAAAAGAGGAGTTGTGTGGAGCAAAGTAGTACTGTTAGGAGGACAAGATGAATGGTACTAAGAGAAGAGGGGACAGAAAATGAAAATGGTGGTGGAGGAGGAGGAGGAGGAGTGGAAGATTTCGTTATAGAGGAAGGCGTGTATTTTGAAGGTTGGGTAATGACCTGGTGGTATGATTCAATGGAATAAGTTGACGGCAAGTATCAAGGAAGGGGTAGCATTAGTATCACCGGGTAAACATACTAACTGCAAACAACCATTTGTTATTCTCTCTATAGCTGTTTCACGACCATACTAACCTGCAGCGCTCAACAATCTTTGACATCTAACACATTTTGTCCTAATCAACTCATCTTTAACCTTTTCACTACAATACTTAATGCTATAAAGCCTTTCCTTACCTGGTGCTTCACCCACAAGCCTTGCCCTATCGGTAATTCTTGAATATGCCGCTAATTACCTTTGATGTTGACATAGCAGGAAATTTTCAATAAATGAATAAAATCAGGTAGGCTAGCTGATAGAGTGGAAAGCTTACATGCCCATAATAATGGTACAAAACCTTTTTTATTTGCTATGGTGAGTGGGAAAGAGAAACAGATTACCCCTCAGAGTATGCATAACGGGTAATGGCACAATGAATAACCAAGTATACCGTGCCCATGGTTCCCGGAGTGTGTAGAGGACTGATAAAAGCAATCTTTCATTCTTTTAGCACAACTCTTACACCTTAGGAAGTGGAAAGAAAAGGGGTGAAAAGACCATGTAATACTGGTTGAGCTGAGGACTAGGGCCCAAGATTGAAGAGATCCCTAACATTGAGCCTCGGCACACCAGCACTTTTTTACACAATGGAATGTAGAAAATAATGAAGTGACAAAACAAAATAAATGTGCTAGACATCAAAGGTCATATAGCACTATAGAAAGATGCAATAGTGAAAAGGATTAAGAAAGAGGTTAGTTGATTAAATATGCTACACGTCAGAAGTCGTATAGCAGTTCACGAAGGAAGGGATTGACAAGGGTGACTAGCTCAAAGTTGTCAAAGAAAGAAGTGTGGGATTCTGTAAGGATGTCAGTAGGGTAAATTAGGGATTAGCAAAAGAAGGGGTTTAAGGGCAATTAGATGACTATTTCAGGAAATATGCAAGGAGAGAGGGAATACAGAGAAAGGGGTGGTTGAGACAAAGGGTCACGTCTAATCGGAAATTATAATGGGGAAGGTGACGTGGCTGAAGCAGGTGGGGATGGGTTTTGGGAGGAAGGGGTGTAGGGGGAACGTTCTTGGGAGGAGGATGAATGTTGGTAGTTTGAGTGTAGAAGGAATGGAAGCAGTGAGATATAAGATGGATGTGGTGTAGGCATGTTTTGGGTCATATTAGATACTTTTGAATGCCTTCAAGAGTTAGTTGAGAAAGTTTTGTTCATAATGGGTAGAAGAGGTGACATGTTTGAGGGGCGGAGGGAGAGGTTGGAGGAGGTGAGGATGCAGTAAAAGATGGAGTGGAAGGATTAGTTTTTGCGTGATGAGTTGGGCGAGGAGGAAAAGGGGTAAGTATGGGGAAGTAGAGATTGGAGTGCTTGGAATAGTGATGGAGATTGGGGTACCTGGATTTAGAATGGCGAAAGAATTTGGGAAAGGGGGTGGGTAGAAGTGAGATGAGAAGAGATACTGGGCATGCAGATACATATCGGGAGGGAGGGGGGCGGAGTGAAGGACAGTACTGGTTTAGTGAGTAAGAGAAAAAAAAAACATCTAAGTGCCTCCTTTCCGGCTTCACGTAAAGTGAGGTCAACATTAAATCTGAGAATTGCCACCTCAGACTTCACCTAGTAGGTAGGGCATCCCAAGTAAAATACATTATGGGAGCCATAATTGGCATATGTGCATTATTGTGTAGAGTAGTTTGATCGATCATGACCAGGTTGGACACATACAGCATCGGGCTGTAGAGCGGCAGTGTTTGGCAGGGTGGCCTAGACCGCGCCAATTCTGACATTGATGCTGGGGAGATTGATATAGTCAGACAGGGAAAGACTCCACCAATATAACAAATAAGGGCGAGGTCATGTCTAAGGAAAGTAATCTTGGCAACACTAACGGCGGCCTCTAGGGTGAACGGTGTAGCATTGCACGGACTGTTTGTTAGGGAGATGGAGACAGTTCCGGCATAAGTATTGAGGGTGGGATAAGGCTGGACAGGGATATATTTGCCAGTGAAGTCAGTCAGGATTGATAATGCATTAGCTTGGGATTCAGATGTAACTGTCAAGGTAGAAACGATCGGGGTAGGGTAAAGGCGCAGTTCAACTGTTCCCGTGCATGTCTAGGACCCGACTTATGTCTATATAAGTACCTATATAGACCTTGTGTCCGAGTGCCCAGTCAGACGTGGTGTTTCTACTGCGAAAAGCACCGCCGTAATAGACCGCGCATGCCTCTCACCGTGCATAGTACTTCTCGTTTGAGCAACATGTAGCACAAGGACCTGTTCCCTGTTTCACCATAGTTTTGTGTTTCATGGTGTATATTTTTTAAAGAAAGACGCAGGGAAACCAATTTACAGATTCAGAATTACTGACGTTAGTCTGACGGGCCGTCGATGCAAGAGTAGATCCTCAGTTTCAAGTTAGCCAATTCTTGTTTATTTGTTTTTGGTAATAAAAAACGAATTTTGTGATTAACTCTGTTTTAAATAAAGTCTCTAATATAACTCTAGTTGATTTTATAGATATTGAATATTTCTAAGCGAATTACAAACAATAATTTGAAACTGCACCCTGGAAAGCCTGGAGATAACGGAGGAAAAACCTCGTTCGTGTTATCGCTGGCCCCTCTCAGCCCCCAGATTTCGCAACAAAGTGACCGATTCGGCCCACATCGCCGCGCTCTGCCAGACCTGCGTGTACACAAGACCAGTTGAACCTCGCCTAAAGGGGCTGTTGAGGGGATCATGTAAAATCGATCCTTTTGGGCTGGACTAGACAGTGTTGGCGTGTGAAAGAGGGAGCAGTGTTGAGAGAGGTGGACAAAAAGGCTGTAGAGTGGTAATAAGGGAGGAGGGGGTGGTAGACAAAGAAATTTGTTGGGTTGGAGGAGGTTAAGTAGATGATGGTGGGAGAGGAGGAATGTTTTCTGGAAGTTGAGTAATGACCTGTGTGGGTGATTTGGACTTGACCGATGTAATAGTACTCGGGAGGGGGTAGGAGTAACAGTGTTTAGAGTCGTGCTCGATGGAGAGCCTGTGGTCGGGTAATCGGGAGAATATAAATTTGTGGGCCTAGCTGATAAAGGGGTAAGCCTAATAAGGGTGCAAAATCTTCATTATTGACCATGGTAAGCCTAGAGTATATTGGGGAGAAAAACAGTCCACCCCACAGGATCCCGGAGGGGTAAGGGCTAGACAACTAAACGGGAATGCTGCGCCCATGGTTCCCCCAGGCCGTTCACGACTGGCACAGAGTCGGCCTTTCATCCTTTCAATACGGTCTTACACCTTAGGAAGTAGATAGTAGAAAAGGTTGAAGAGAGAAATAGGAAAGAGTAGAAAAGACTGCAAAATTAAATGAGTCGAGGGCTGAGGCCCAAGACGGTGATCCCCAGCATTTGGTCCCAGTCTGTCTACTAAGCCCTCCGACTCCTACACACCAACACCGAGCATGGGATGGGGGGGGGGGGGGGATACTCAAGGTCACGCACGCACGCATGCATTATGAGAAAGTGCTCCCTCCAAACCATTGTTCGTTGTCGTAAGGAGGATGGAGACTGAGACCCAAGGTAGGGGATTAGGGCCTCAGCCTTCGTCTCAAATAATTTTGCTTGGTCTTTTCTTTTCCCCCTTCCCATTTTACTCTCTTCGTCCCCTTCTACCCGTTTCCTAACATTGTGAGAGCCGTTCTGAAAGGATGAAAGGCTGGTTTTATGTCAGTCATGAACGGCATCTTGGGCACGGTATTCGCTTAGCTCTTACCCCTTATAGAGACCCTGAATGGTTGACCATTTCTTTTTCCCACTTATTTCATGGCCAACAATGAAGATGTTTTATCCTTATTAGGGACAATAAGCCGTACCCTTTCATCAAACCGCACATCCAAGTTTTATTTCATTGGCTTTCCGACCACTGCTCCGACTACTGATACTAATAATCCCTCCTCGATGTTTATTGACAACTCTGTCCATTCCGAACCACCCACCCAGGTCATTATTCAACCTCCAGAAAGCACCCCTTGCTCTCACCCAACATTCTCCACTCCATCTCCTACTGCACAAGTCTTCATTGTCTCCCCTCCCCTCCCCCCTCATTACTAGTATTTATCCCTATTGTCCTCGTACCACAAAACAACCGTACCCTCGTCCTTCTAATCCCGCCCTCGTCCTTCGATTGTCTCCACCTCGTCACCGTGCTTCTTGTCTGGGCTCAAGTAGAGTAAGCCGTAGTTTGTATCTGGGATCTGCTACCTCACAACTTCTCAAGATGTCTCTGCATATCCATGAGCAATCCTACCTCTACTCCTCCTTTACCCCGGTCAAATTCCTTTACCAGTCTAAATCTAGATACTCCAATCTCTGCCACTTCTCCGATGTCTACCCCTCCTCCTCACTTTACCTGTCACACCAGACAACCTAAACGTTCTCCTCCATCTTCGCCTACCACATCCCTATACCCCTCCCCTTTCCCCTCAGCTACTTGAACATCTATCCCCTCTTCTCCTCACAAGAGAACCTTCGTTTCTCAAACCGCCACACCCAAATACCCACAAAAAGCTCTTGAAGACATCCAAAAAATTCTAGACATTGCCCAACAGAATATTCCTCTACCTCATCCACCCTCCTATCCCTCTATTCCTATTCAAATACATTTAAATACAAATTTAAATTTAAATTCAAATACAGTTAAAGTATTTGCCAATATCCATCTTCCTCCCCCTCAAATTCCCCCCTCACCCTCTTCCTCCCACCTTCTCCCAACACACCCCTTACTCTCCCTCTTCGTTCCCCTTTAACTTATCTCTCCCACCTGGATACTCACGTGAATCCCTTCAGTCGCAACAGTGTCCTCCGGATCCCTCCCCTGCTGACTGACATTCTTCCTGATACTTCAACACCTTCCCAAGTCCCCTTATCTCATCCCCTGGTTCTTCTTCTACTTCTCCAACAGCCATCTCTACCCGTATTACCCATTAATTATTTCATAATAGCTCTTCTCACTTTTCCTTAAACAATGTTCCTATTGCTTCGCCAACTACGCACTCCATTTCATCTAATCGCCGTATGCCCTTAACCCTTTCCTTTACTAATCTTCGACTTCCTTAATTTGCACCCCTCCTTACCCCTTTCCCTATCATACTATCCTGTAACACACTATAACCTTTGTCATTTAGCACACTAACTTCATGAAAATTGTTACCGAGAGCGACGCACCATCCAGGTAAAATGGGGTATGTGAAATGCCACCCAGAGCTGGTGATTCGTGATTGGCTGAACATGAAGCAGGTGAAAAACAAAATGCACATATGTAAACATCGTGAAAAAGATTAAAGACGGTAAATTAAAGCACACAAATATAAAGAAAGTACGGTAAAAAGGGTAAAACACGATAAAAAGGGGGCATAAAAAACACAGAAAATAAAATACAAACAATGGGAAAATACATAGGTAAAGGCATATTGCTCTTCGCAAAAGACTTAAAAATGATTAATAAAAAGTAATTAAAATGAGCAGGTTCTCCCTTGTACCCCCCTCCCCCATTGCCATTCTACACAATACAGGCAAATTTTACCTTACAGCTTGTGGCTGTGTGAAACAAACTATACCCAAAAATATCACAAATCACAAAATTAGGTACTTCATTCTTCTTTTATAGGGTTTTAGAACACAACGCTGGGTAAAGGCTTTACCGTAAAGCCTGCACACCAGGTCCAAGTGAACTGAACACAGCTTAAAATAAGCGTCCATCCAAATAACCTAACCAACACTAAACTACTTTAATTTAAACCTAATCTAAGTTAACGAAATCTAAACTCTCCTCTCTTAAAATAAGCCTAACCTAACCTAACCAAATCCATCCAAATTGAACCTAACCTAAACTACTTTAATTTAAACCTAATCTAAGTTAACGAAATCTAAACTCTCCTCTCTTAAAATAAGCCTAACCTAACCAAATCCATCCAAATTGAACCTAACCAACACTAAACTACTTTAATTTAAACCTAATCTAAGTTAACGAAATCTAAACTCTCCTCTTAAAATAAGCCTAACCCCTAACCTAACCTACCAAATCCATCCAAATTGAACCTAACCTACTCTAAACTACTTTAATTTAAACCTAATCTAAGTTAACGAAATCTAAACTCTCCTCTCTTAAAATAAGCCTAACCTAACCTAACCTAACCAAATCCATCCAAATTGAACCTAACCTACACTAAACTACTTTAATTTAAACCTAATCTAAGTTAACGAAATCTAAACTCTCCTCTCTTAAAATAAGCCTAACCTAACCTAACCAAATCCATCCAAATTGAACCTAACCTACTCTAAACTACTTTAATTTAAACCTAATCTAAGTTAACGAAATCTAAACTCTCCTCTCTTAAAATAAGCCTAACCTAACCTAACCAAATCCATCCAAAATTGAACCTAACCTACACTAAACTACTTTAATTTAAACCTAATCTAAGTTAACGAAATCTAAACTCTCCTCTCTTAAAATAAGCCTAACCTAACCTAACCAAATCCATCCAAATTGAACCTAACCTACACTAAACTTCTTTAATTTAAACCTAATCTAAGTTAACGAAATCTAAACTCTCCTCTCTTAAAATAAGCCTAACCTAACCTAACCAAATCCATCCAAATTGAACCTAACCTTCTCTAAACTACTTTAATTTAAACCTAATCTAAGTTAACGAAATCTAAACTCTCCTCTCTTAAAATAAGCCTAACCTAACCTAACCTAACCAAATCCATCCAAATTGAACCTAACCTACACTAAACTACTTTAATTTAAACCTAATCTAAGTTAACGAAATCTAAACTCTCCTCTCTTAAAATAAGCCTAACTAACCTAACCAAATCCATCCAAATTGAACCTAACCTACTCTAACTACTTTAATTTAAACCTAATCTAAGTTAACGAAATCTAAACTCTCCTCTCTTAAAATAAGCCTAACCTAACCTAACCTAACCAAATCCATCCAAATTGAACCTAACCTACTCTAAACTATTTTAATTTAAACCTAATCTAAGTTAACGAAATCTAAACTCTCCTCTCTTAAAATAAGCCTAACCTAACCTAACCAAATCCATCCAAATTGAACCTAACCAACACTAAACTACTTTAATTTAAACCTAATCTAAGTTAACGAAATTTAAACTCTCCTCACTTAAAATAAGCCTAACCTAACCTAACCAAATCCGTCCAAATTGAACCTAACCTACACTAAACTACTTTAATTTAAACCTAATCTAAGTTAACGAATTCTAAACTCTCCTCTTTTAATGATTCCAACCAATGGCGAAGTGGGCTAGTTAGCCAGCTGATGTAGTTTGGAAATTTTAAAAATTAATTTTATAACAAGGACAAAATAATCGAGATGAAAATGGAGATGCAGATTTAAATCGGAGGTAAAATAAGGATAGAAGCATTAGACATTTTGCATGGTCTTTTCTCCCTCCTGCTCTTTCGTTTCCGTCCTTTCTCCAGCCCCTTCTACAATCCACTTCCTAAGGTGTAAGAGCCGTGCTCAAAGGATGAAAGGCTGACTTTGTGCCAGTCCTGAACGGCCTGAGGGAACCATGGGCACGGTATTCCCCTGTTTTAGTTGTCTAGCCCTTACCCCTCAAGGGGACCCTGAGGGCTGGACTGATTCTTTCCCCAACGTAGCCAAAGTTTCCCATGGCCAGCAATGAAGACGTAATACCCTTATTAGGGTTAATGAGGCTTGCCCCTTCACCAATTCAAACTCTCCTGGTTCCCCGACTCAAGGCTCTCCTTTGACCACGAATCCGAACTCTGTAACTACTACCCACCTCTCATTGCTTACTAGTACACTATCCACCCAAGTCGAGACTCAATCTCCAGGAGACATTCCTATTCTCCCGACTTCCTCAACTTCATAACCTCTACCCCCAAAACCTTCTTCGTCAATCACCCCATCCTCTCTTACTACTACTTTACAGCCTTATTCTACACCTCTCCGTAATGCTCCCCCCCCCTCAACAATGCTCCCTCTTCCACACGTCCCCGTCCTTCTGCCACCCCCAGCTCTACAAATATCTTAAATATTCTAACCCAACCTAATGGGACCGATTTTTCGTGATCCCCCTACAGCTCCTTACTCAGGCAACACTCTTTTCTTTCAGCAATGTCTCCAAAAATGTCTCCAGAGTCCCCTTCCGTACCCGACCCGATCGTTCCCGTCTCGTTACAGTTACATCTGAAACTCAAACTATAGCATTATCAAATCTAAGTGATCTCTCTGGGAACCCCATTCCTGCAGAACTTCATCCAACCCTTAATACTTGTACCGGAACTGTCTCAATTTCCCCAGCAAACTGCCCAGTCGATACCAAAGATTGGTCAGATTGAGGAAAAGACTTACCCGCCTGCCCCAAAGACTTACTTGGGATATCAGTTGCTACTCCATTCCTCTTAGAGGTCGAGACCTTTAATATCTATATTGGTGGAGGAATGTGACATAGTTGTGAGTCGTTGGAACGCTTGCCAAACACTACTTATCCACAGCCCTTACTCCCTATTACCCAACCTGGTCATAACCGATCAACTCCTCTGCACAATCACGTCAACTGGCCCCCATCTGTATTTGAGGCTGTCGAACCTACAAGTTCGAATCTGAGGTGCAACTCTCAGGTACAAACTTGGGCACATTGTGTTAAGCCAGACAGCACGAAGCGACGGTTCCCATGAACTCCCTACTCAAGTAATGTCGCTCGCTCAGCCCTCCTCTCCTTCCCAATGTTCCTACACCCCCTTCCCCCTATACCTACTTACTTCCCCACTTCCACTTCTACCTCCTACCTTCTCCAGTCAAATTCATTAGCCACTCTAAATCCAGACACTCCAATTTCAGCTAAAGCCCTAACAACCTCCCCTCTCCCTTTCCGCACTACCCGCAGCAGACAAACTTCCACCCACTCACCCCACCTACCTTTGCCTTTACTCCTCTGACACCAGTCTCCTCTTCCCCCCTCATAAGCATAAGAAAACCTTTGTCTCACAAAACTCTCCAACCAACTTCACTGCAGAAGCTCTGGAAGATATTCAAAACTATCTGCTCGAGTACCAAAAAGACACCGAAACCCCTCACCCACCCTCAAATTCCACAACTCCCGCTCCCTCCACACTTGAAGTGACTGCCGATATCCATTCTCCTCCCACTCATATTCCCCTACACTTCTTCCTCCTACTCCCAGCCAACACAGCCCATCCCCCTCAGATATCCATCCTCTTCCTACTTATATTCTCCCTACACCCCTTCCTCCTACTCCTTCCCAACACAGGCCACCCCCCTCAGCTCCAACTACATATGCATTAACCCTCCCTCCATCCCCTCTATCCCCTCTATACCCTCCTGGATACACACATGAATCCCTTATGTCACAACTACGCCCTTCCTCAGATCTTCCACCGCCTGATACTAACCCCCCCCCCCTCCAACTCCTTATCTCATTCCCAAACCCCTTCCTCTTCAAATTCTCCAAATCGCACTGTAACCGTTATCACTCGTAGATCAACTAAGTAATAGCTCTCCTACATTGGAATATTCGCTGTTTCCGTTCTCGCAGACCTGACCTTCGTCATATTCTTCCTATAACCCATCCATTAGCTCCTTCCAAGAGACTTTTCTTACACATCCTCCTATACCAATTTCCAACTCTCCAATGTAATGTCCCTCTTTCAGTTCCACACATTCTGTTGTCCTGTCCACGCTTTGCTACATACCGCATCCCTGTTTTCCCCCACCTATCCTCCCTTCACCGACCTCCCAACCTATCAGCCATCCTTACAGAATCCCACACTTTCTGCTTTGACCTCCTCCTTCCTCAGCATTATCATCCTTTTGAATCCCCCTACCATAATCCATTCACCTTTCAATACTACTATAGATATTTGACGCCTAACAACTATCACCCTTCACCACCCTTTACTGTACCCTTCCTATAGTGCTATATGACCTTGATGTCTAGCACATTCATTTTGCTTTTTAACTATTAACCATTATATTAAATGCTTTAAATGAATGAGGTTTCATACAAATAAAATGAGTGAATACTCGTATACTTTATCATTCATTTCTTACCGTGATTCTAAGAACAATGTATGCACCAACTTTGCCATGATGTTACGGAATTAAGAAAGGGAAAATAGTAATTTTTCCATATCGTAATTTATTTTGCATTCTCTTCAGTAGCTTTAGCAGATATTTTATATTTTTCTCAGTGTACTTATCTAAAATACCCCGTTTTTTAAAGCTGTAAATATATATTTTGTGTCATTTGTTGTCATACTTTTTCAACAATTTTTTTAGACCTAAATAATCAGCCTTTAAAACAATTGATGCCGAATATCTGTCGGAGAGAAAAGTCTTCATGAAGAATAAAATGCATCACTACCATTTTTTCTACCTGTAATAACGATCTAGTCAAGTAAATTATCTTGGTATATGGATTGTTACTTTTTATAATATCCTTCAACATCAAACAGAAAAATATGAAAGGCCTTTCAGTTAGATGCACAATCTTAAATAACCATTGTTTAACTTCGGGGGAAATTATATTATTGATAAATTTGTTATTTATAAAGTTACATCTTATAAATTCATTGAATCAACCAGATTGAACTAATATATTTTATTAGAGAATATACTGTCTGATTCAGCTAGTAACTCATCATAAAGCCTTTTACATATAAAGCAGCAGTAATATTTAGCACTTTTCAGCACTGTAATACAATCAAGATATATAAAAATAAGAAATGCACATAATTTCATTTTGATGCTGCCCCTTACCCAGCCTGCCTTTCTCTATTTTCATTACATGCAAAATAATCCTAGGACTACTATTTTTGTAAAAAAAATTATTCATGATTTCTGTAATGCTGCAATATTTTATAATCAGTGGTAAAATATTGTGAACACTGAATAGTTGATCTGTCAATATTAATGGAAGAAATGACTTATCCCATTTAGAGCAACAGTAGAACAAGGAAAGTCTATCTCTTGTCCCCATTTACATTTAAAGGAACCCTAGCATCTCTTAAAATCAAATATAATAAATCATCTTATTTGGCTGAAATATGGGATTAAGACATTTTGTTATATTATATAGATACTAATTTTGTGGTTGGATGTTTTTAAATGAAGACAGATTCAACAATATACTTTTATTTGTACACACAAACATGCACATATGTACATGTAGACAGGTATAATCACACCCCTCTTTTGTAGTCACATAATTTTTACATACATTTTTTTTATATTCTACCATTTCAAAATGTTTCATCAGTAAAAAAATATAAAACAATGTAAGACTGCTAGTGGTTCTTTTTATTTACCCAAATGAACCTACACAATGATGAATATTTCAATAGTGGCGCCAACAAATTAAAATTATATATATGATTCTGAAGTACGGCAATACTTTCTTTACAGAGGAAATAAAAAGTACTTATGAACTGGTATTCTAATTCATTTATTTAAATATGATGTACAAGTCCTGTACCCAGGGAGTAACTGTTACCTTCCAATGAACATTGCAGATTCAGATAAAATTGTGACAACTAATTTTGCATAAACTAATGTACAGGCTAGCTAACCTAGTATCAATAGTAAAAAATCAGGAAGATTTATTTTAAAAAGATCTGGGGTTCACTAACACTTCCTACCAAAATTCCTCCACAAAGTCTTCATTAACACGTTCCAACCAGTATGTACCCCAGTTACAGTAATGTTTAAACTAGATAGTTCACTCTCTTTGCAATACTGAAAGATAAAATAAAAGTGGATTATTTAAAAGAAGCTAATCCATCTGTGTTGGCTTATTAGAAGCTACACATTAAGTTGTAGTTTTCAAGAGGCTCTGACGAAGTGAAAGCAATACAAAAATAATGCTCATATATACATATTTTTTAGTAACAGTAATGTAGACATTGAGTGTAAAGTATGCAAACAACAATATAATAGAAAACTGGAATGATATCCAGTTCTAAGGAAGGTGTGAAGTTTCTCTTGTAATCTAACACAGAAGGTCAGATGTAAAGGATCCAGTCATAGTGGGTATTTAACAGCTGAAGCCATTTAATGGCATGATTAAGACTATCATGTGAAAATCACTAAATTTGGCATCACTAATTTGAAAGTATTCAGCACCAACTTTGTACCTAAAAACTGTAATGCAAGATAATTTGGAAAGTCTTTCAAGCAAAACATGGTAACCTACACCATGTTTCAACAGGCTTCCACAGAATCAGAGCCTTCTTGCAAGAACTGAAATATACATGACCTTGGTTAAATGTTTCAGCTAGTTTATATACTGATATTCAATATTTGTATATATAGTACATATATATATCTATCTATATATATATATATGTGTGTCTGTGTATGTCATATCTATACACACACACACACACACACACCTTGCTTACATTCTAAAATATCAATGGTATTTAGTTTACAGTAAACACATTTGTGGTCATTTCACAGTACCAACATCAAAAGCTAGTATTTTGGTCGCATCACCTTAATTTTTCTTGGTGACCCTTCGGTCTTTTTTTTAATGTTTTACTTTTTTGTTTTATTCTTTTTTTATGATTTTTTAAAATATGGACATATATTACACCTGAATTGATATCACAGATGATTGATCTGTAACTGACTGACGGCAGACGCTTGAGGTTGTCGAAAGAAAGCAAAGTAGTAACTCCATAGCTCTGATTTTTTTTCTTTTTTTAGATTTCCAGATCAAAACTGATATTAAGTGATAAAGAGAAGAAGAGAGCCATTTACACACAATGCAAAAGAAGTAAACATTTACACTATCTCATTCATTGCAGTCCACTTACATCACAAAGCATTTTTAGCAAAAGTGGACTACGGACTTGCCTTTCACAACAACACACGAGACTGCTAATCATCTGCAGGTTGGAAGATGCATGGAAATGACCACGAGTTAGTGGGGAGAAACTTGTCATCACACAGGGTTTCAAATCACCACGAAACCCTTCAACTGGCATGCAGCAAGGATATGTTATATTAAGTATTTACATTAGGCTTCAAAGGAAAAAGGTTAACCAAAAATGTGAGCCTACACTGCATTTGATTACTTGATGCTTGTTTGGTTAAAAAACAATCATACAGTGTATAGGTTCAACATATGAACACATTATGATTACAACTACATGGCTAAGCAAATTAATACAGTGTATTAGATAATCCCATATACAAGGAAGTATACACCTAATATGCACTACAAATTTAAATGAAGTTTAAAAGTTCAAAACATTCCAGAAATATATTTCTTATATTGACAGCTAATCTAAATAATGAAAAAGTATCATACACTGTCATATGTCCTATCCAGAGCTAGCAGTATGATAGGACATAAGGAAACTGTTAATATAAAATCTGTAGGACAAGGGTTAACAATCACATCAACTTAATTATTTTTTTAATTGTGTAATTTAAACAAGAATGTAATGGTTGCTGTCTTAGATGTAAAACATTTCTTATGGTAAATAATAATAAAAAAAAAACAATTAAAACAAAATATAATAAAAAATACAACCTTTAAGATAAAACAACAAATAATATAATTCATGTATCTCATTGTAAAATTCAGTTCTACAATATAGTTAATGTGTTCAGTTCTGTCCAAGCACTGCTACAGTAGTGCAACATTACAATGTACTACCATACTATGAAATATCACAATACTACACCAATGCTGGACTAACATGCACAAAAGTTTGCCACACTAAATATAACACAGGTGCCACTTCTTTATATCAAAATATAAACAATGAATATAACCCTGGTTCCTCTAGAATCAAAACATCATGATAATAATAAATTAAAAACGGGGAAAGAACCTAGACTTTCTCAACTTTTGCTTCTCAATTTTATAAAATGGAAATTGTGTAAACACCTCTCTTCCCTTGAGAAAGATCTGAAGATACTTAACAAGCTTTATATTCTTTGTATTCTGGAATAAAAAAGAAAAAACAAGTTCTTTCTGTAGTTCAATTACAATACTCATAGCTGGATTATATCCTTAGTGTTCTTGAGAAAAGTCTGACAAATAAAGTCACATGAGATACACATGTGTTGCTCAACTCGTAAACAATCTTTTTTCCATAAGAAATGTCAGCTTAGTCATCATACCAACAGCTCTGTTTCAGCAGATTCAAAATCCTTTAGTGTTAACTTTCATTTTAAGTCTCCCTCCCCTCTTAATTCTCATTTCCAAAAGCTTTTACTGTTTCTACTTTTATGAAGTAGAAACCATTTTAACAGAGCAAAACATGTTTATATAGACTCATGTGTTTACTTGAATATTAGTGCGACTAGACAGGCACCGGGTTATCTAACCTAACCTACATTATCAGGTACACAAACTCAGCCATTTCGTGCTAGTTTTGTCTTGCCATAAATTCTTCAATTTCCAAATTTCAAAAATTGTAGTTTATCAAAACATCAAAAAGGGAAAAGGAACTAAGCCTCGCCTTATTCTGAGAAACTGCAACAATAACTCCTACTCCTGTGAAAAAAGGTAGCAATCCTAAATAACATCAGTTACTACATATGTAAGTTGCAAAAGGCAGTAAAGCATGAACAAAATAGAAAACATGAGGTAATTCATTGTGCATGTGGAATCATTTTTTCTCTACTATTCCAAGGTCCACACTTCTCTGTATAGAAAATTGTACACCATCTCTAACATTATCATTAGTCAGATAGAAACCTATACTCCATATTCCAGTAATGAAAATGTGTTTGCTTTAATGCCAGTTATAATTTGTAGTGTTACCTACTGAATAAAGATAAACGACTTACATTTTAAAATCTATTCTTAATTCATAAAATTATCTAATGTGGAGTGCCTGTATATGGGCACAAAAAGTAATCTGTTTTGGACAAGCACTAAGCTAATGCCCTGAAATGCATTACTTAAGCTGCAATGGTTTTTCAGTGTAATATATCAATGCTCTAAAATAAAATTTCAATTCCTAAAAGTGAAAATTAAATCTGCCAAATATTCTTAAAACATTTGCATTTCATTTGTTCTACTGAAAGCAAGATATTTATCGATAACACAATGAGGAACATACTCTAATCACATGCTACACATAATTCAGTGTCATCACACAGTAATCATTCTGCATACACTTTCAAAACAAGGTGTTTAATACACTCAACATATCCATTCAAGAAAGAATATGTTTCACTCAAATTTCTTGCTATTATGTAAGCCCAGATAAACTCTGTAGAGAATGAGTACCTAGTTCTGCTGAAGACCAATAAATGGCGGTCAACCTGTCATGATTATAGGCTTTGGTTGCAGAATAAATACTGTACAACAATCTCAGCTATACAAATGAATTCACATTTTGTTTAGAAAATGGAAAATCTATGGCAAGCTTTAAACTAGTACAGAAACATACACTTCTACTTTCTTGTTATAAAGTGTCTATCAAATATTACCTTAAAACTACTTATATCATAAATATCAACCAGCAGGAATGCTACAGACCAAGTTACATACAATTTTCACTTAAAAATTAATAAAAATTATGTAATCTATATAAACAAAACACCAAAGCTGCAACAAAAATATTCTATATAAATGTATTAGAGAAAGCTCGTTCTCACAGACTCTATAATGCACAACAATACTTTCACATTGGTAATAGTAATAACCAAATGAACAAGCGTTGGTGGACCTCAGGGCAGTAGAACCCTCAAAGAGTGCCTTATCTGTGAAGAGTTTGCCTTGGTTTTCCACACTGATTTAACCTGGACTAATTTCCAACATAATAAATCTAAGGATAAATTACACAGTGCAATACTGCCCTAGGGGTTTTACAGGATCTGTTAAGAAAAACTTAACAATAACATTTTTGTTTTGTAGCAATTCAATCGTTCCTCTGACTGTCACAGCCTACGTCTCGTGCAAAAAAGCAAAGCCTCACTAACTCCTTTCTCTTCTAAAAAGAATGCAGCTAGTTCTATATCTGTACCATTCATCATTGATGGATGAATATATCACAATCATCATCTAACATCTACCAATCCTTTTTTCCTAACTATAATTTTGGCTTCCCATTATTGGGGGGATCCATCACCCCACTGGTTACAGCAGTTGCTTTGGGTAAAGTATATGGGTTAATTCTGTACAAATTACTTATTTACACTTTCAATCTTTAAAATTTCCTTAAAGCTTGTTGCTTGCGAAGCTATGGCCTCAGTGCATATTACTGAATCCATGTATGCAAGGTCATGGATTAATGCAAATACAGCAATTCCTTGTGAAGCATTGAAGAGATACGTGTATTCTTGCCATAGATGTGGGTGCATGAGTTTGGGTGGCTCTGAGCACCTCAATCTGCACCAACATGTGTTTCTACTTGGAGATTTCAGCGAGGTGAAAATCCATTGTTGCCATTGGATGTAGGACTGTTAGCCAGATTGGTGTCATTGAAGGTTTTGGTTATCTCTTCCAGTCCTCCACTCTGATCTCCATTCTGACAGTTTTCAATGACACGATTCACAAACTCAGTGGTATGGCCAGCAATCCTGAGTTCTGTGGAGGTAAAAAACAGTTAAGAGCTATTCAAACAACCCTGTACAGATACTGTCATTTATACAAGAATCCACTATTTTTGCTGACTCTACTTCCAAACCCATCCATCTGCAACCATCAAATTTAACCATCATCAATAAAACACACCAATAAATAGAGAAGCAGTACTTTCATTTATAAAGTTTCAAGCAAAGCATAATATATTCAAATCATGAAAAGCCATTCCAAAATAACTTCGCAGAACTTGCATATACATAGTATTATGGCTAGTCCATAGTATTATGGCTAGTCCAAGTACAGCTGAGGAATTAAAGAGCTGCAAATATAAGCCCATACTTACTGCTCCGTAACTTGGCAATCTTTTCAATATGCTGTGATACAGACAGCTGATGGTTCTGTGGTGGAGTGCCTGGTAGGGCCTGGTGATGATTGGTAGGCATGTGTGCAGTCCCTCCACTCTCTACCTTCTTTATCAGACTTCCTCTAGCCTCCTCCAGAAGCAGAAGCATTCCCTTGTGCTCTTGCTCCAAACCATACAACTTGATCTTGTTTGCTTCATGCTGGGCTTTCTTCTTCAAGCGACAGGCTCTGTGAAAAGGGAATGAATTATTACTCAGAGGGATAGCATCTCAGGATCAAAAAGGCAGGCTAGGGAAAGCACATTCTAGCACACACTGGTCTTACTAAACATTGTTTGAAATTTTACCTGCCAGGAATAGGTTAAAATGCAGAAAAAAGTAACTATTTATATAACAAGATCTCAAAGAATCTGTTAGAAGCTCTATTTACTCACTTCTAAGATTGTACTTCATACTCTTCATGTTTTACAAAAATATTACTAACCTTGATGCCAACTTGTTCTTCTCTTTTCTAGATTTGGGTCTCACATTGAATGGGAGTTCAGATACTGGAGTTAAGTCATTTATTGTCTGAAAAATAATGTTCATACATTTAGCTATTTGTAGAGTATCTACACTACTTAAATGCTAAGGCAAGCTGACAATACTAATCTATTTCTACTGAAATGGAAAACAAAATCATACACACCTATCTTCTCAAATTCCATTATCAGTTCAGTATTACTCACAATAAAAATTAATTATGCAATACCTTGTTCAATTTGTCGAGTTCTCTGCCAATGTTGACTAATTTACGGGGATTAGGCGTTAGGTCATTTCCATCGCCCCTTCGGGCCTTTCCACTGTGTGTTAGAGATAAACTGGGGGCAATAAAATCTGCTCCTACTTTCTATACAAACTATTATAACAATATAAAAAATAATCTGCAAGATATTTCCTTCTAGGATGTAATCAACAAATCATATTCGTGAAGTTAACAGTTCATGTGACTGCTTAACATAATGCCAGAATACCAATAAATTTTACTTTTAGTAACTTGCAAACTCACTTAGAACTTTCAATATTATTTTCCTCTTGTGATAATAGCTCCAAGAAAAAGGAATTCAAAGCCTTCTTACTAAACACTGTACTCTCAGGCAAAATTATCACAGAGGTAATTCCAAAACTCAAATCCTATAATTTAATTCAATACCTGTGTTTTATTCCTTGAATTGAGCAGAGCGGAGAAAACACTGGATCCATGATTGATGGCAGACTGTGTGGGTCACGCTGCTGCTGGCTTATGCACACACGCTGTCCCTTTGGTCCTTTGGCTTGTACGTTATACTGCCAAAAGTACCGTTCCTTCTTCCCACTTGAACCTGAGATGCTGCTTGTGTCTTCACTAACTATTGAATCTGGAATACATATCAGGAATCACATGATGATTTTTTTTCTACAGTACGAAGTGACAAATTTGCTTAAAAAGTGTAATGAAATTCACCTCCACTTTTCAAACTTACAACTTACCATTATCTGATTCTGAGTCATAGTGTTCATTATCAGACTCATCCTCAGAATCAACTGCATCATCAATAGAGAGATCATGTGCTGCTGGTGACAGGATGCCTCCCACTGCAACAAAAGTACAAGAAGTTCTGTTAAAAATTTCATCTGTTGCTTTTCTGATCACATACCTTTTCAGCTCAAGGATGAATGTGAAACTGCATATCCAATTCTGGGGAAAACAAAACTATCCAACCAAACATTGCATTTTCATACCTGTACTTAGTGAAGAAGCTGATCCTCCAAATTCTTCAGCCAAAGACCCAGTTGACAAAAGATGCTGTCTGGGCTCCCTTCGCTGCCATGCTTGCTCCAAGGAAAAGTTGTGAGTTGGTGCTGAAGATGACAACCTTGCAGAAAGCAGGGGATTTGCAGCTGAGAGGGAAGAGGGCCTTGGTACAGATTGTCCCATAGGAGGTTCTTGAGGTGATGGGGCCCCTTGGGAGGACACACTGTGTGGTGATAAAGGAGTTGATGGGGAACGAAGCAATAGTTCCTGTAGTGCTGAAGTAGAACCAGAAGAATGGTTTGAGCACTGTTG
>NW_020870858.1:417407-437407 GCF_003789085.1 Penaeus vannamei
TGTAATGATCTAATTACATTTTACTTGGATGTGTTCCGCACGCTGGTGACGAATCGAATATGAATTATAATCCCATTAGCATTGAGATGGCTGAGGGGGGGGGGGGGTTCCGGCTTCACGGAAATGATACTTAGATAATTATCTTGGTAGATTATTAACCATAGCGTCAAAGTGACTTTGATCAATTACCTTGAGTTCTCTTTTAGGCTTAAAATAAAAATTGAATAAATCAATTAAATAAAACAATACCCTACACATGAATAAAAAAGACCAAGAAAAAGAAAAAACACTACAACACACACACACACACACACACACACACATATATAAATATGCACAGACAGATAAAACAAAATGTTACATCTTCCATCAATCAACCCAGTAGTATTCTTTTCACCACGAAAGATATTCAACGAAGGTAAGAGCACGTTGGTTCTCCTTATCACTTGATTAGCGACCAAAAGAGGCGGTTGTTGTCACTTCACGGGCTGGTAAAATCCGGTACAGAGCCGATAAACACGAATATACATATTTTCCTTTTCTCTTCGTCCTTTTTGGTTTCGTACAGAGCCGATACACACGAATATACATATTTTTCTTTTCTCTTCGACTTTTTTTGGTTTTGTATCGTAAACAGCTGAGATTTTTTTTTTAGGCTAAACAAAGTTGCTCGATTTTTTTTTTTTTTTTGGGGGGGGGGGTTAGGATGGAAGTTGATGACAGAGGAAAATACTGAGAAAATAAAAACAAAACCAAACAAAAAAACAAAAAACAAAAGTACAATAAAAAACAAAAAGAATCAGTAATTATCACAAGCCTCATCGCTGTCATACATTACCATGAAGCAGAAGAAATACATATAAAATATTACATAATCACAATAATTATCATTGTTATCACTATTGTTATCCTTCTTAATGAACCAAATGACCAACACCAGCATAGGAAATAACACCATAAATAAACATAAACACTTTTTTTGGAAGTAAAGAGATCCCACTCTAATTCTTAAACAAGGTAGGAGGACGTGAGTGAGCAGGGGAAGGGGAAGTGGAAGGAGGAGGAGGAGGAAAGGACAAAGAAAGGTGAATGATCCTTTAAACAGAAAGAGGAAAGGAAGGAAGGAAAAAAGAGAGGTGGAGGAGTAGACAAAGGAGGATGGAAGGAAAGAAGGAAGAAAGGTGGATGAGTAGAGAGAGAAGGATGGAAGGAAGGAACAAAGAAAGGTGAATGAGTAGAGAAAGAAGGATGGAAGGATGGAACAAAGAGAGGTGGATGAGTAGAGAAAGAAGGATGGAAGGAACAAAGAGAGATGGATGAATAGAGAGAAAAGGATGAAAGGAAGCAAGCACGAGTGAAGAAACGTGCAAGTGAGGCGACAGGAACGGAAAATGAGTAAGGGGGGCAGGAAGAGGAAGGGAGGGAAAATTATGGCGCCAAATGAGAGGGGGGGGAAGAGGAAGGGAGGGGAGGGGGAAGAGGAAGGGAGGAAAATTATGGCGCCAAATGAGAAGGGGGGGAAGAGGAAGGGAGGGGGAGGGGGAGGAAGAGGAAGGGAGGGAAAATTATGGCGCCAAGAAGCTGCCTGTCCGGCCAATGCACCGTGCCAGGACAGGACACGTCTTCCTTGGCCATCACGAACTCCTGGACCACGCCTTCCCCCTGCACTCATTTACTCCATAACAAGAAGGAGTATTTTGCGATTCGTGCAGTTTCACTTCACTTCACGCATCGATGTATATTCATTGAGGATTTCATTGAGAAATTAATTGAATCTATGTAAGATAATATGTATATCTATGTGTGTATATATATATAATCTAATCTATCTATCTATATATATATATATATGTGTGTGTGTGTGTGTGTGTGTGTGTGTGTGTGTGTGTGTGTGTGTGTGTGTGTGTGCGTATGCGTGTGTGTGACTAGTTGACAGGAAGTTTGAAAATCAACTCTGATCTGCTTTTCCTTTCATCCTGAGTTAGTTCGCACACATCGCTGGCATCAGTTAAAACTTTGCTATATTCATGAGCTATGTGGATGTGAGGGAGATGATGACCAGGAAGAGGAAAATGGAAAGAAAATGTTGAAGAACAGGAAGGGTTGGGGAGGGGTGGGGAGGGGAGGAGGGGAAGAAGAAGAAGAGGAGGAGAGAAAAGGAATTAATAGAGGAGGAAGTGGAAGGGAGGGGAGGTGAGGGGATAGAGTGGGGAGGGAAGGAAGAGAAAGGGGGGGGAGGGGTAGAAGAATACAAATGAAAAACAAAACAAAACAAAAAAATGAAAGCCGATAATAAACAAAAGAAATACACCCCACTCACGGACAACAACAAAAACAACAACAACAAAATCAACACCAAAAAAAGTATTACTTAAAGAAACAAAAGACATGACTGCAAAGCCACATGCGCATTTCAGCATAACAAACATGTTTACCAATTGTAGGTCTACGCACGATCCCACGCCCGTGCTGGAGTTTCCGCCCCTCCTGTCGGTACACATGCACTCAGGCGCTATTTCGAGGAAGTAGAACAGAAATTGATGTTGATAATGTGGTGTGGTGATGAAGGTGGTGGTGGTGGTGGTGGTGGTGTAGTGGTGGTGTGGTGATGGTGGTGGTGGTGGTGGTGGTGTGGTGGTTGGTGGTGGTGGCGGTGTGGTGGTGGTGGTGGTGGTGGTGGTGGTGGTGGTGGTGGTGGTGGTGGTGATGATGATGATGATGATGATGATGATGATGATGATGATGATGATGGTAATGGTGATGGTGTTGTTGTTGTTGGTGGTGGTGATTATGATGGTGGTGGTGATGATGGTGGTGGCGATGATGATAGTGAGGATAATGGTGGTGGTGGTGATGATGACAATGATGATGAATATGATGATAGGAGTGTTTGTGATAATGATAATGATAATAATGATAAAGGATAATGATAAAAGATGATAAAGAAGAGTTCTAGGTGAAAATTATACATGAGAAGGCACAAACCATAGGCCTATATTATTCTTGGCAAGTAATGGCACGCGATCGCTTCTTAACTAGGCCTACCGTTTAAAAAAATAAAAACGAGGCTTAACCTTATTATATTTTTGGCACCTGCATTCCATACCACAGCGTGACACCAAAGAGACCTATATCTCAGTTTCATTCTAACTGAAAAAAACAACAAATTTCAGTATAACAATACATATATATACAGACCCTTGGAAATATTACTCACCACCTATAATAGTTTATACAGCAGAAAAAAAATAAGTGAAGCTGATATAATATGCCGTCGCTCCGTATCCCTCGCTCGAGTGCTTGCAAGTACTTCTTGCAAATGCAGCTGAGTGAGTGATTGCCCATAAACAACTCAATTACAACCCTAGTTTCCCGTCATTCCTGCAGGCAGTTAAGCACCAAGCACCCCATTACCCGCCCCCCCTAAAAAAAGCACCCCCATCTTCCCTTCTTTCTCCCCCCCCCCCCATCCTTCCCGTCTGCCTCCTCCTCCCTCCCCTTCCCTCTCCCTCCCTACTTAAACAGCCACAGCTGCTTGTCCCTTCCTTCCACTTAACGAGTATTCTGTATTCACATCCTTCTCGTTTTCCTTGTTTATCGCTATTTTTCTTCTCCCTTTCTTCTTTCTTTGTCGGCATGGGACTTTTCCATAATTGCCCAGTTCTAGGTACGTTAAAAAAAAGACTGCTTTGGGAACATATCACGTGATTTTCGACGAAACCCTTGGCAGCGGGAAAATCAAAAGGGAAAAAAGATGCACCACAATGCATTTAAAAGTTAATTGGGGATTCCCACTCTTGCGTCCTTTGCCCAGTATTTTGTTTTCCTGTCTTACCATCCCTTTCCCTTTCTTTTCCTTAGGTTCTCTTCCCTCCCATCGCCTTCTCTTCTCTTCTCATCCTTCTTTCCCTTCATTCTCTCCTTTACCCCTCATCTTCCCGTCCCGTTCTTCTTTCTCAACCTCTCATTCCTTTTCTCTCATATCTCTCCTCTCTCTTCCCCCTCCTCTCATTTCCCTCGTCTTACCACCCTTCGTTTTTTTATCTCCTTTCCACCCCTCTCTTCTCCTATTCTCCTCCTCCCCTTGCACAAAGAAGCTCTTATAAGCAAGGCTCACACTCTGACATCAATGGCATTTGCTCAGACTGGTGGACGCTTCAAGCAACTGTTGTTCCTATCCCCTCCATCCTCTAACTCCCCCTCTCCCTCCTCCCTTCTCCCTCTCCTCCCTCGCTCTCGCTTTCCCCCTTTCCTCCCTTCCTCTCGCTTTCCCTCCTTCTCTCTTCCCTCCCCAACGCTTTCCCACTTCTTCTCCCAGTCCCTCTCTCCCCCTCACTCTCAGTTTCCCCCCTCCCTCTCTTCTACTTCCTCCCCCATCGCCTTACCGACCCCGCCCCCTTCCCTCAACACCTTAAACTGAAACTTAGCGGTTTCGTCCGGAATATGCACCTGTTCTTCTTTGGCTTCGGGTTTCGCGTTGGTCGATAGGAATGTAGGTATCACGCGAGAACAGAATCGTTTTCAAGTATTTTCTCTCGGTTTATCCTCGCCGTATATCTAGACACGTGTCTATAAGTCCCGACAGACAGAAAGGAAAACAGACGGTCATTTCGACTTATAGATATACATGTGCATACACACAAGCAAAACAGACACACGCGCATGCATATACATACGTAAACGCAAACAAAAGAAGGAGAACCACATGGAAACAAGCAAACACAAACACGCACACCATGTTTATGCATAATATCCATATTTTACGTACTCTAAATTGCAATTCTATTTAAAACCGATGGCTAGTCCGTTTACAGTCAATAATTCAAAAACCCTTTTGTGTGGCTTCCATTTCATCAATATTCTATTCGACCGATGCAATAAAAATATAGAGATACATATTTACATACATAGCCTTGAGGGGCCTTTCATACGCTGCTCTCATGGTGTAAACATGCGTTGTCGTAGTAATGATCAATGGACCAATAGGCGATCGCCGCCGTGCCCATTCATAGTTTTTTGTGCTACGCTCGGAACCTTTGAAGAGGATGTTGCTCTAAATCTAAAAATTATTTAGGTACTCTTAGTACGAGCGAGTGCGAGAAAGAGATAAAGAGATAAATAGAGATAAATAGATAGATTGAGAGAGAGACAGAGTGCGGGGGCGGCAGAAGATGCTTCTAGCACTGGCCAGTACTTCAAAGGAATCCTGTGTTTTTGCAGTTCTGAGAAATCTCTCGATATTCTTACATTGATTTAAAATCTCTCTCTCTCCCACCTCTTCTCTTTATCTCTCTCCTCTCTCTCTTCTCTCTCTTTCTCTTCTCTCTCTCTCTCTCTCTCTCTCTCTCTCTCTCTCTCTCTCTCTCTCTCTCTCTCTCTCTCTCTCTCTCTCTCTCTCTCTCTCTCTCAAAAATAAAGATACGCTCACTCAAAAACACGCAGGAGTTTTGTGACATTCACCAACATTTTTGACAAGATGATATCTGAAGAAAAACAGAGTATTATGCTCATGAGTCAGTCACTTTCTTTCTCTTTTTATTTAACACAATAAAATGCAGAATACGATTATGGTTAGTCTTGGGGTATCGTCTCATTAAAAATCAGTGATAAAATAATAATGATATTCTATTCGACTAAGAGACAAAAAATATATGGTACTATTAGTCAGTCAAGTGTGACAAACCATAGCTATATGATGAAGTCAAATGATAAATAAAGTGAGTGTCTCAACGGGATCGGTGGCGATAGTTTTCCGCCATGCATTCACATACACACACACACTCACACGCACACCTACACCTATACGGACACAGACACACAGGCACACAGACACACTGACGCTCACTCTCTCTCTCACACACACACACACTATCCCCCTCCCCACACACACCCTACACCCCCCACAAACACATTCTCTCCCAAAACAAACACACTCACACCCACACACTCCCTCCCTCCCTCCCTCCTCGCAAGCTCCCTCCCTCGCATTTATATAACATCGAGAGCGAGTTTGGTGGGCCTCTTGTTGGTGCCCCGAGCGAAGAAATTCATGAAGACATTTCTCAGAACTCGTCTATCCCTGTGTGTGTGTGTTTTCCCCCGTGTTTCGCCATGTGAGGAGGAGGACAAGGACTTGGGGTGTGTGGGGGTGGGGGGGTGGAGGGTATATTTTACTTGGTCTGTTTTCCCGCTTCGTCTTGTTTTTTTTTTTTTTTTTTTTTTTTTTTTTTTTTGCTTTCTTTTTTTTTTTATTATTTTTTTTTTGTCTTTACGTTTTAAATCTTTGTTTTTTCCTTCTTGTTTTGTCCTTCTTCTTCTACTTCTTCTTCTCTTTCGTCGTCTTCTCTTTCTATTCTTTTTATTTATGTAATCATCTTCAGTTCTTTCCATTGTTCTTTCACTTTCTGTCTTATGTGTTACTCCTTTCCCCTCCTCCCTTCCCTCCCCCCCAACCCCAACACCTCAGCCCCCTACTTCCACCCCTAACCCTTCACTCCCTCCCCCTCCCCCCTATCTTACCCCTCGAAGGGTTCATTTTCTAAATCGACTTTTAGATGCAAAGAGGAGGAAGAGGAGAAAAAGGAGGAGGAGGAGGAGGAGGAGGAGGAGGAGGAAGAGGAGGTGAAAAAGGAGGAGGAGGAAGAAGAGGAAGAGGAGGAGAAAAATGATGATGATGATGATGAGGAGGAGGAGGAGAAGAGGAGAGGAGGAGAGGAATAGGGAAAAAGGAGGAGGAGGAAGAAGAGGAAAGAGGAAGAGGAGGAGGAGGAGAGGGGAGGAGGGGAAAGATGAAAAGGAGGAGGAGGAGGAAAAGAAGAGGTGGAGAAACAGGAGGAAGAAGAGGAGGAATAGGAAGAACGAAGAGCTGGAGTAGGAGTAGGAGTAGGAAGGAGTAGGAGGAGGAGGAGGAGGAGCTGGAGGAGGAGTAGGAGTAGGAGTAGGAGGAGGAAGGAGGAGAGGAGCTGGAGGCCCCTGCCAGAGAATGCTCTTTCTACCAGCGATCGCCGCCAAACTATTTCGGCGGCGTCATTCGATTTATATTTTCGGCGCCGGTGATGTAAACAAAGCGCAGGGGAGGGGGAGGGGGGAGGGGAGGCAGGAGGGAGGGAGGGAGGGGGAGGGAAGGAAAGGTGAGAGGACAAGAGAAGGTGAGGGAGGAGGGAGGGAGAGGGAGGGGAGGGAGGGGAGGGAAGGGGAGGGGAGGGGGGGAGGGGAGAAAGAAAAGTGAAGAAGGAGAAGGAGGGAAGGGACGGTGAGGGGAGAAAGAGAAGTGAAGGAGAAAGGATGGGGAGGGAAGGGTTGGGGATGGAGACGAGTAAATGAGGAGGGAGAAGGAAGCGGAGGATTTAGGAGGGGTCGGAGAAAAGCAAAAGGGAGAGAGAGAGGGAGAAGGGGGAGGGATATAGAGGGCTGGAGAAAAGTAAAGGAGCAGGGAGGGAGATAGGGAGGGGAGGAATAGCGATGAGGAGGAGGGAAAAGAAGTACATGGCGACAGAATAGGAGGGAGGGAAGCGACGAGAGCGAAGGGAGGGAAGATCTGCATGGAAAAATGGAGGGAATGGAGAGAGGAGAGGGGAGGAGAGAGAGGATAGAGAGAGAGAGAGGGGGGGGGGAGAAAGGATAGAGAGAGAGGGGGAGGAGGGGAGGGGAGGAGAGAGAAGATAGAGAGAGAGGGGGAGGATGGCACGGGAGAGAGGGAGGGAGGGGGGATGGCACGGGAGGGAGGGAGGGAAGGGAGGGAGGGAGGGGGGATCACCACAGGGTACGCACAAGACGGGAGACAGAGCTTATCCGCGCACCAATCCTGCGGAGGAGAAGGCAAATATCCCGCACCCGCCCGGACACGCTGGCGCCACCGAGGAGCGAGATGCGCGCGTGTGTGTGTGTGTGTGCGTTTGTGCGTGCGTGTGTGTGTGGGACGAAGAAAGCAAGCAAGGAGAGACAGACAGAAAGAGAGAGAGACACAGACAGACAGACAGACAGACAGGCAGACAGAGAGTATAAGAGATAGAGACAGACAGACAGACAGACAGGGAGAGAGAGTATGAGAGTGTGAGAGATAGAGCAGACACAAAAAGAGAGAGAGAGAGAGAGAGAGAGAGAGAGAGAGAGAGAGAGAGAGAGAGAGAGAGAGAGAGAGAGAGAGAGAGAGAGAGAGAGAGAGAGAGAGAGACAGACAGACAGACAGACAGACAGAGTGAGTGAGAGAAAGAGACGGCGACAGACCAGCAGACAGACAGAGTGTGCGTAACTAAGTGGCATGAGTGAGTAAAGAGTGAGTCAAATAAGCAAATGAGTGAATGAATCAGTGTCCATCGAGAGGACACACATATACCCAGCGCGAACACACACACTCACGGACTCGCTCACACACTCCGACAAAACACACCGCATACGCTCAATATCACGTGAGGTTTCACAACAGAGAGAGAGAGAGGAGAGAGAGAGAGAAGAGAGAGAGAGAGAGAGAGAGAGAGAGAGAGAGAGAGAGAGAGAGAGAGAGAGAGAGAGAGAGAGAGAGAGAGAGAGAGAGAGAGAGGAGAGAGAGAGAGAACAGAGAGAGACAGAGAGAGAGAGAGAGAGAGAGAGGGGAAGAGGGAGGATGGAGTGAGAGGATGAGGAGAGAGAGGGAGGAAGGAGGGAGGAGGGAGTGAGAGGATGAGGAGAGAGGGGAGGAAGGAGGGAGAGAGCTGGGAGAGGGGAAGGGGGGAGAGGAGGGGAGGGGATGGAGGGGGCCCCACAGACGGCGTAGTTTGATCTTGAAAACATCGCTACGCACGTGGACTAGACATCTTAAAGGGAGGGGGAGAGGGGAGGGGGGGAGGGGAGAGGGGAAGAGACGGGGCGCAGGAGAGAGAGTGGAGAGAAACGGAGGGGGAGAGAGCATGGGGGAGAAGAGGAGAAAGAGAAGAAGAGGACAGGCGGACGGGGGAGAAGAGGGGGAAATAGACAAAATAACTTAATAGGAGAGGAGAGGAAATACGTAGAATAGCTGACGAAGAGAAGGAGGTGAAAAAAAAGGGATAGAAGGGGATTAGGGGAAGGGGCTGGGAGGAGATGGGCGGGGGTGGGGGGGGTGATGGCAAAACTTGTGACACTTCTGGCATCCTGATTATGTGACGTAGAACGAAATTATGAAAGAGAGACAGAGAGAAGAGAGAGAGAGAGAGAGAGAGAGAGAGAGAGAGAGAGAGAGAGAGAGAGAGAGAGAGAGAGAGAGAGAGAGAGAGAGAGAGGAAAGAAAGGAAATCGAGTATTTACCAAGATGTTTTAAGAATAATAATGTTTCTTACTTCTTGATACAAGAAAAAATGTTCTATAAATCATACAAAATGCCTCTTGAAGAAGGACTTCAAGTGTCAAAGAGTCAAAGGAGAGTTTATTTACGTTGTGAAATCAAAATATAGGAACCAAACTCGACACACACACACACGCACACACACACACACGGCACACACACACACACACATACAATAACACACACACACACACACACGCACGCACGCACACACACACACACACACACACACACACACACACACACACACACACACACGCACAACACACACACACACACACACACCACACACACACACCACCACACACCGCACATACATATATTATTCCCCATATTCCCCACATTCATAACCAATAATTTCCTGAAATTAAAGTGTCATTTCCCTCGCATTTCTTCGCTCTCCCACGAACCCCTTGGCAGGATCTTAGAAGACGCGGACCTTTGCCCTAACTCGCCCACTTGATGCAAAAGTTGTTACTTTCCGCTTCTCATGTCTATAAAAAAAAAAAAAAGGAAAAAAAAAACATACACGTGCCTTCGTGTTTGTCTGCTTTTTGTTGTGGTTCTAGATGAGGTTATCTGTTTTTGTTTTTTTCGATACTTTTTTTTCTTATTTGTCTTTCTGTGAGTGAGTGAGTGAGAGAGAGAGAGAGAGAGAGAGAGAGAGAGAGAGAGAGAGAGAGAGAGAGAGAAGAGAGAGAGATGAGAGAGAGAGAGAGAGAGAGAGAGAGAGAGAGAGAGAGAGAGAGAGAGAGAGAGAGAGAGAGAGAGAGAGAGATAGAGAAAGATAGAGAACGAGAGAGGGAGAGACTGTGTAGTGTGTGGTTATGTATGTCAGTATGTGTATGTCCGTGTGTGCATGTGTGTCCGTATGTATGTGTGTGAGCGCGTGCGGCGCAGTACACGCCATAAAATTGTTCTCGGTGCAACTTTTTCCGTCCTATCTGCTCGGGTGCATAGTGTACAGGATCTCCCAATGTAGCGTTTTGCACGTGACCTATACTTTTTTTTTCTTTTTTTTGAAACGCTATCTATCTATAGGCCGAAATTTCTCCCATTCCAGAAAAAAGAAAGAAAAACAATTTGAATATATTACGAAAAAACAAGCCCCCCCCAAAAAAAAAAAAAATCCTTCCTAACCCAAGAAAATAATAAACAAAAACAAACAAACAAACAAACACAACCTCCTAATCCCCCCCCCCCCCAAAAAAAAGACACTTAAAAATAAAATCCAAATTTCACAACTGAAAGAATTCAAGGTATAGGTTAACCTCCGCCGCCGCCGCCGACCCGCATTCCAGACCAGCTAGTTTTCGGTCTGTCTTCCTCCTCTCGATTATTAGCCTTTTTTTCTTTCTCCTTTTTTTTTTTTCTTCCTTTCGCGTGTGTCGTAATCTGTTTGGAAAGAGCGACGCCGTGACGTCATTCCTTCAGACGATCCTTGGGCGTAGTGCGTTCTCTCGGGATGGTTTTGCTCGTGTTGTGATGACCAGAGAGTGTATATGTGTATATGTATGTATATTATATATATATATATATATATATATATATATATATATATATATTATATAATATATATAGATATATACATATATATATTATATATATATATATATATATATATATATATATATATATATATATATATATTATATAATATATATATATATAATATTATTATATATATATATTATATATATATATATATATATATATATATATATATATATATATATATATATATATATATATATATATATATACATATATTATACATATAGTGTGTGTGTGTGTGTGTGTGGTGTGTGTGTGTGTGTGTGTGTGTGTGTGTGTGTGTGTGTGTGTGTGTGTGTGTGTGTGTGTGATGTGTGTGGTTGTGTGTCGATGTGTGTGCGTGTGTGTGCTGTGTATTAGGATATATAATCATACTAGTTATATATGCATCATATGTATGCATATATGCGTACGTGTGCGAGTGCGTGCGTGCGTATGCGTGCGTATGCATGTTAAGCGCGTATGTGTGTGTGTGTGTGCATACATATGTGCGTTCCGCCCGCATAGGTCAAACACACGAGCCTGAAAATAACACGAACGTTCTAGAAATCACGACTTCTCCCCCCCTCCCCCTCCCCCCTCCTTTCCCCTCCGTCTTTGGCAGTGAATTTGCGAAGCCCCAGCATTGTGTAACCGAACCAACGAACGAGTTGAACGGACAAACGGACGAAGGAGAGAAGTGAGAGAGAGAGCAAGCGCCTCTTGGCATGGGACAACGCGCCTTGCCAGGCCCTGTCAACGTGACCAGCTGTCAACGCCTTCTCCTGAGCCGATCCCCACTCCCTCCCTCCCCCCTCCCCCCTCGCACTCCCACTCGGTAAACAAACACTTCGATCACGAAGGAAATGCTGCTGTTTTTTTGGCACCTGGAGGAGGAGGGAGGAGGAGGAGAGGAGGAGGAGGAGGAGGTGAGGGAAGGAGGACGGAGGAGGAGGAGGAGGAGGAGAGGTGGGAAGTGGAGGAGGAGGAAGAGGTGGATTAGGTGGTGGTGAAGGTAGAGGAGGAGGAGGTGTTATGATGGAGGAGGAGGAGGGAGGAGGAGGGAGGAGGAGAGTGGTGTGGAAGGGGAGGAGGAGTGGTGGTTGGTGGAGGAGGGTGAAGGAGGAGGTGAGGTAAGGAGGAGGAGGAGGAGAAGGAGGAGGGGAGAGTAGAAGAGGAAAGAGAAGGAGAGAAGAAGAAAGAAAAGAAAGGAGAAAGAAGAGGAAGGAAGAGAAGGAAAAACATGAGATGGAGAAAGAAAAATGAAGGCGTGGAAAGAGGAGTAAAGAGAAAAAAAACATCACATAAGGAGAATAAAACATCGAAGAACTGAAAGAAAAATGAAGAAAGCAAAGGAGAGAGCCGAGAAGACAGAAAAGAAGGCGAAAGGTGAAAATATGTAAAAGAAAAGGAGAAAGTAAAATATGTAAAACAAAATGTGATGATGCAACCCCCTCGATAAGATGGGATATGATGATAATGCGGTTATCTTTTTAATCAGAGAAGCTGGGGATCTCGCCTCATTTTAACAATTATGCCTAACAAAACAATAACAAAAAGACGTCAGGTATATCCCAATAATAATTATGAATGTCTGTTGCATGCTGTGTATTTCCTCTTTGTTCTCTCTCTTCTTTCTTTCTCTCTTTTTCTCTATTTTTCCCCGCTGTCTTCCTTCTAAATCAATTTCCGAGTTCCCAACCTGCGTTATTTTCGCCCAATTATCCTCCACTTTTTCCTCCTTCTCCTCTCTTTTTTTTCTTTTTTTTTCTTCGTCGTGATAATCGTCTTTACACCCCCCCCTCCCCGTCCCCTCCCCTACCCCCAACTCCGACATCCTTTACTAAGTTTTTTTCTTTCTTTCTTTTCTTTTACATTCTTTTATCCTCTTCCTCCTTTTGCTCTGCTGGTTTGATCAGGTTTTCTTTGTGCGTTTGTATGTCTCTCTGCCTGTACCGTGTGTATGTGAATGAGAATGAGAATGTGAATGTGAATGTGAATGTGTGTGTGCGTGTGTGTGTGTGTGGTGTGTAAGTGTGCATATATGTATACATTTATATGTGTGTGTATAAATGTATATGTAATATAAATGTGTGTAATAAATAAAATAAATAATAATAAATAAATAATATATACATGTATATATAGATATATATATATATATATATATATATAATATATAAATATATATAGATATATAAACAAATATAGATAAATATAAATAATTATAAATTTAAATATATATATATATATATATATACATATATATATTTTATGTGTAATATATACAATTATCCATATATAATAGCACACATATATACGTATATACATATAATATACTATATATATAATATATATATATATATATATATATATAATATATATATATATATATATATATATATATATATATATAATATATATATATATATATATATAGCATAATATCCTTCATTTGAAGGATATTATGTATATGTATATTTGGGTAGTCAGCCCATGGAAAACGTGGGATTTTTCAATTTTGTTTTCGCTTAGCCGTTGATTTTTTTTGCCTAAGGTCTTATCCCCTTTAGGATTATTAGATATATATATATATATATATATATATATATATATATATTATATATATATATATAATTATATATATATATATATATTTCATTTATAATTATCTATATTTATCTATATTTATTTATATATCTATACATATCTATATCTATATATACATATATATATTCATTATTTTTATACTACCTAAATCTTTTACCCCCCTTCTCTTCCCTCCCCGTTACTCTTTCGCTCCTCTTCCCCCAGCCTTCTCCTCCCTCCTTCCTCTTCCCTCCCCACTCTCCCCCTCACTCACCCTACATCCGTTTTCCCCCCCCCCCCCCCCCCCCCTTCCCTCGCCCCTTTGGTCAGCTGTGCTACACAAGGCCCACGTGTCTGCCCATGTTACCCAGCGACCCTGGGCGGCGGCAAAGCAAAACACAACAGGACCCGCCCTGGCACGTGGATCTCCACCTGCTTGCTGCCAGAGGAGCGGCTGCTGTTTGCTTGGCGTTGCTTGCTGTTGTTTGTTGGTTGCTTGTTGTTTGTTTGTTGTTTGCTTGTTGTTTGCTTGGCGTTGTTTTGTTGTTGTTTGCTTGGCGTTGCTTGTTGTTTGCTTGGCGTTGCTTTGTTGTTTTGTTTGCTTGCTGTTGGTGGTGGTTGTGGTTGTTTGCCTGTTGGCGGTGGCGGTGTTTGCTTGGTGTTGCTTGTTGTCTGCTTGCTGTTGTTGTTAGTCGTGGTTGTTCGCTTGTAGGGGGTAGCGTGTTTTTTGCTTGGCGTTGCTTGTTTGTTGTTTGCTTGTGTTGGTGAGGTTGTGGTTGTTCGCTTGTAGGGGGTGGGTGGTGTTTGCTTGGCGTTGCTTGTTGTTTGCACGGCGCTGTTGGTGGCATTGCTGTTGTTTGCTTGTTGGCGGTGCTGTTGCTGGTTATTTGCCTGGCACTGCTTGTTGTTGTTGTAACTGTTCTAGTTATTACTGATGCGCTGTTGCTGTAGCTGTTGTAATGGTTGCAGCAGTTGTAGTTGTTGTTGGAGCTTTTGCAGTTGCAGTTGTTGGTGGTGGCGTTTCAACTGCTGTTTTTGGTTGTAGTGGTGTATTTTTTGCGTGTGCGGATGCTTTTGCTGTCGTTCATGTTTTTGGCACAAACAGCGTGGAGTGTTTGTGGACGGAGTGGCGAGGATGAGGTGGATGGGAGAGTGGGGGTGGGGGTGGGGCAGCGGAGGGGGTGGGCAAGGTGAGGGGGAAGAGGAAGAGGGGCAGAGCAGGAGGGGTAGGGGCAAGGGCATGGGTAGGGGAGGAGAAGGAGAAGGAGGAGGGAGGAGGAGGAGCGGAGGAGGAGAGGAGGAGAAGGAGAAAAGGAAGGCCAACAGCAGTAAGAATGAGAGAACGTGGAAGAGCAAGACGTATAAGAAAGGAAGGGAGAAGGGAAGGAAGGAGAATGGAAAGGGGAACGAAAAGAAACAGACACAAAAGAAAGGAAAAGGAAAAGGAAAAAGAAAAAAAAAAAAAGAAACCAAAACGAACAGTACAAAACAGAAAAAAACAAACCTCATAATAAAAATGCATAAAAAATCAAACAAAATAAACAAATAAACAAGAGGAAGAGAATTGGCTGGTGGATAGGGGGAGGGGGAGAGGAAGGGGAGGAGGAGGAGGAGGAGGGGGGGGGGGGGAAAGCGGCAGAGCGAGGTGCAGCGTTGAAGAGCAATGAGCAGATTAACAGTTGCCTAAGTTAAAACCCCCGATCGGATTTCTCCTTTTACGTAATTGATGTCTCTCTCTCTCACTCTCCTTCTCTGTCTGTCTGTCTCTGTCTCTGTCTCTCTCTCTCTCTCTCTCTCTCACCCCCCTTCTCTTTCTCTCTCTCTCTCTCTCTCTCTCTCTCTCTCTCTCTCTCTCTCTCTCTCTCTCTCTCTCTCTCTCTCTCTCTCTCTCCTCTCTCTCTCTCTCCTCGCGTAATCCACATGGAATTATTAATCCTCTTTGACGAGTCGGCGATATACATGCGATTATAAATTCTTGTATTTACCTTTCCTTCATTTTAATTTCTCTATTGACAGGTTTTGGTGATGTCTCCATCAAACGTTTTATTTCTATCTTTACTATTTTTTTATTATCTTTACCATTATATTTACTATCACGGTTACCGGAATGATAACTTTATCTAATAATTAAGATGATGATTGATGAAAATTTTGCATTATAACCATCAGTGTCAATCTTAATGATGCCACCGGGCACTTAAATCAAGGATGTGCAATCATTTCTATAATGTTTTGGCTCTCTTCTATCTCTCCTTTTCCTTCTCCTTCAATAATAATAAAAAAACAACAATGATCATTCGTATCCTTCATTCTCGTCAAAATATTTCCTTCATTATAAAAACAACAAGAACAAAAAAACTTTCGTTATCCTTCATTCTCGTCAAATATTTCCTTCATTATAAACAACAACAACAACAAAAATAAATCTCATCCTTCATTCCTCGTCAAAATATTTCCTTCATAAAAACAACAACAACAAAACAACAACTTCATTCTTTTCGTTCACCTTCATTCCTCGTCAAAATATTTCCTTCATTATAAACAACAACAACAACAACAAAAATGACAATCTTTTGTTCATCCTTCATTCCTCGTCAAAATATTTCCCTGGTTTGTTTACGTGCGAAAATCTCTGAAAATCTATCAAAACCTCACTGCTGCTCGAGAAGGTCACTGAACTGTGATATTTTCTCTCTTTTCTATCGCAGGTGGGGGGAAGGGGGGAGGGGGGAGGGGGGAGTAATATCATCGCGTCATTGCATTACTATTGCGTGTGATGGTATGCGTGTGTGAGTGTGTGTTGTGTGTGTGCTTGATTAGGTGTGCTTGTGTTTGTAATAGCGTATGGGTGTGTATATTTATTTTTTTCATTGTGTGTATGTGTGTATGTGTGTATGTGTGTGTGTGTGTGTGTGTGTGTGTGTGTGTGTGTGTGTGTGTGTGTGTGTGTGTGTGTGTGTGTGTGTGTGTGTGTGTGTGTGTGCGTGTGTGTATGTGCGTGTCTGTGTGTTTTCACGCACGCATGCCTTTCCCTCCCCTCCCCTCCCCTCCCCCTCCTCCCTCCTCCCCCTCCTCCTCCTCCTCTCCTCCTCCTCCTCCTCCTCTCGTTTACTCCAGACACCCTCACCTGCGACACTGCCTCTCCCAAACCTCCCTTCATGACCGTCTCGTTTCGACCACAAGAGCCGGTCACGTGACAACCTCACACCCCAACCTCCACGATGAAGCCAGCAGCCTCTCTCCTTTGAACCTCCGCCCGCAACCAACCCTGAACCTCACACCAAGTAACCCCCTTGCAACAAAACAGGACCCCTGCATGACAAAACAACCCAAGCAATCGATCATGACAAAGGCATCCGTGAGGGACCTCAGGCATGGCAGGGTGACACGCATGACACCCCGCCTGGCGCCAGCAGGTCCCAGATCCCCCACAGCAGGCGCCCCCTCCCCACCCCTCCTCCTCCCCTAATGCTAATCGTGAGGGGCGAGTGTAGTGACAACCATTACCGAAAACTCTGTCCAAGGTCATCGATTTATGAGAGGCCCGATGCCATGCACTCTCGCACGGAACCTGCACTCCTAATCGTTTCCTTTCGTGAGTGTCAACAGCGGGGGATCCTCGCCGCCACGCTGCCGCCCTCCCTTTGTCGTCGTCGTCGTCGTCGTCGTCGTCGTCGTCGTCGTCGTCGTCGTCGTCCTCCTCCTCCTCTTCCCGTCGGCAGCGAAATACGATCAAGGTGTCGCTGTGGCACTGTCGTAATGCGATGACGCCCCGTGCCGGTTTGTTTACGTTGCTCCTATACCTTCGTGTACTTCCTGGTTTTATATATATTTTTTTTCTTTGTCTCGTTACCCCTCCTGAGACTTTCTCTGTTTTGTTCTTTCTCTTGCTTCATCCCCATTTCTATTTTTCCTTCTCTCTCTCTTTCCCCTCCCTCCCTCCCTCCCTCCCTCCCTCCCTCCCTCCCTCCTCCTCCTCCTCTCCTCTCTCTCTCTCTCTCTCACACACACACACACTGTATGTAAATGTAAATATATGCAATGTTTATGTGTAAGCACATATATTCTTTCTCTTGTTTCATCACCTTTTCTAGTTTTCCTTTTTTCACTCACTCCCCCTCCCACCCCCCCCTCTCTCTCCTCTATTCCCCTCCCTCTCTCTCCTTCCCTTTCTCTCTCCTCTCTCCATCCCTTTCTCTCTCATTCTCCCTCCCTTTCTTCTTTCTCTCTCTCTCTTCTTTAATTTCTCTCTCTCTCCTTCTCGAAAAGGATTTTTCTTTAATCCGTATTAAACAATACCTAAAAAACACGTTTCCTGAACATGTAATCATATTACATTTAAAGGTGAGGTGTCACACAGAACTCCCCTGTCAGTCACCATTTTCCTACTCCTTTTCTGTGTCCATCATTATGTCGTTAACATTTGCAAGCACGTTTCAATTCTGCACTTTGTTCTTTTGTTCATTCTCCTTCTGTCTGTGTCTATCTGTCTCTATCCCCCCCCCCCCCCTCTCTCTCTCTCTCTCTCTCTCTCTCTCTCTCTCTCTCTCTCTCTCTCTCTCTCTCTCTCTCTCTCTCTCTCTCTCTCTCTCTAGTACCTTTAGCTCGAGAACCAGGAAGACAGCTGTACAGCAGCAGCAGGGGGGAAGCGATGTCAGCAGGTACACGAAGACAAAGGTAGTACCGTCAGCAGAGATGTTGCGGCTTCACCTTGTTACAGTTGTAACGCCACGAATTATCATTACGCGAAAAAAGAAAGGCGTCTTCTAGATGTTACGCGTGGAGAGAAAAGAAACTGTGGGAGTGATAGTTACGAGGGACCCACCCCGAGATCACTAACGAGCCAACGGCCTGTTTTCCGTCCAGACAACTATCCCCTTCGCCCTCCCACTTCGCCCTCCTCCTCCTTTTTTTTCTGGCTGATAAGATAAGCCATAATGTCTTGTATCAGCTTCCCCTTCAACCACTTTCCTACCGTCTTAACGCTATCGAGTCCTAAAGATATCGTATCTCTCTCACAACACGGAAAATGTGTTGCATATAACAAGGAAGCGCCTAGCCTGTTGTGTTGGCCAACTCCTCCCTCCCTCCCACTCCCTCCCCCCTCCCACTTTAATAATCAACCCCCTCCGCCACCACCACCACCAGAGGACGAAGGAAGAGGGAAAAAACACAATAAAAAATAATAAAAATAATAACCAATTCATGAATCTCCTGTTACCACAACCCAAGCATGAGAAGTTGATCACGAAGATTTCAGGGACGCCAAGATTGTGCCGTAAGTTTACGATTCGAGAGAAAGGTGTGGGGGTGTGTGTAAGGCGGCCCAAGGAGTGTGTGGGGTGGAAGGAGTAAGGAGTGGTGGGTGGGAAGGAGTGTGTGGGGTTGTTTGGGAAGGAGTGTGTGGGGGTGTGAAGGAGTGAAGCAGTGTGTGGCGTGTGTGGGGTGTTGGTGTGTGTGGGGGTGGGTGTGAAGGAGTGTGTGGAGATGAAAGGAGTGTGGGAGTGGGATGGAGTGCGGTTGTTCGGTAGGAAGTGTGAGGATGGAGAAATAGTGTGGTGGTGGGGATAGGGTACAAGAAGATAGTTAAGGGTATAGCCAGGGGTTGGGTGGGGGGGATTATCAACGGAGAAAAATAAAGATAAAGTGTACTACGAGAAGGGGAAAGAGATCATGATAAAGCAGAAGAAAGGCACGCATAAAGAATACAACAAAGAATTAAGTGAAGATGGGATTTAACAGAGAAAGAGGTGCAATGGGGGGAGGGGGAATCTCGAGTTTCAAGACAGGTTGATTTCAGAGCTGTCGGGAAAAGAAAATTAGATGTTGTGATCCACAAGACGACCTTAAAACGACCTTGGCATTTCTGACACATCAGCACAGCCGTCTTTCAGAGAGGCCTGTGAAATCAATCTTCTGATGTGGACCTGTACGCCTTCCAGCCCGCGGACGTTTCCTTTCCACTTGACAGATCATCCTTAGAAAATGCTTCAGATATTTTGTTTTTTTATTCGACTCGCTTCCCTCAGTGTTTACATATCCCCCTTCGACCCGCATGGTGACAGGGTTTTCATTGGTTAAAATACTATCTGGTACATGATTTCCAAGCAGCCTGAGAGTGATTTTATAATGAAACTGTATTTGTAAACAAATAGTCGAAGTTCTAAATATACGGATCCGTCATGGGTGTGGTCGAGAGCTCCGAGCTGTTGGCTAATCTAGCCCTCGAACATGTTTCATACAGCTTAATATATATTCTTCAGCTCACGCACTGTCCCCTCGCCCTTCTATTCACCATAAACATAGCATTCCAGAAGCCCCATATTGTCATAGATTGTCATATCATAACAAGGCTCGTGGAGGGAGTCCCGGGCCACTCAGCGAGCACACTGTGGTTTGTTTTTTGCCCGAGGCTTAGGAACACCGCCCGAGGCTAAATCCGGCCTTGGTCGACTGCCAGGCCACCACGGTAGGTTATCGTACAGCGCGTGTTCACCACACAAAGACATCGTCTTATTTTACTTCAAAGGTTGACAGCCTCATATATTAAATCTCTATCAAATGTTCATTCCTCCCATAC
>NW_020870858.1:442407-447407 GCF_003789085.1 Penaeus vannamei
AAGGGTAAAGGGTTAAGAGAGCTTGAGGACGAAGGAAGGAGGAGAAGGGTTCGAGGCGGTGGCAGAGGACCTTCCTCCCACGGCAAGCGTCCCAGCCCCTCGTCCCCTGGCAGCCGCCCAGCCCCTAAAAAGACGGCCACCTGCCCTAAGCACCCTCCTCCTCCTCCTTCTCTTCTTTTTCTTCTTCTACTTCTACTTCTCTTCTTCTCCTCTCTCCTCTTCCTCTGTTCCTCCTCCCCCCCTCCCTTCTGAAACCCCGGTGGGCGCTGCGGGAACTCTTCCCCGTGGTGTGGTGGTGTTCCCGCCGCCTCGTGTGGCCGTGTCTCCGAGCGGACGTCCTCTCCCGACGGCGACCCGGGACGGACGAGCGAGCGACAAGCCTTATCGGGGCCGCTGGCGCTCGGATTCCGCGATAAGGAGGATTTACACGTCGGGTCCGAAGTCGAGTCGGCTCGCTTGGCTCTCGCCGCCGCAAAGCCCCAGGTGTGGCAGCCGTGTGTTACAGCGAAGGGATGGGCGGGCCCGGGGAGGCGGCGGGGGGAGGGAATGCTGTTGCTACGTGCGGGTGGGGCTGCGGTGGCCCCCCCTCCCTCTTTCCCCCATCACTCCTCCATCCACTCCCCTCCCCCCACTCCCTCCACCAAAGCCACATCCACCCGGGCAACGCGACCACCTCCCTCCTCCCTCCCTTCCCTCCCTCCCCCTCCATCTCCTATCCTACTCCCACATGTGCAAGCACGCACTCACGCACGCACTCCACCCGCTCCCTCCCTCCCTGCGTGGCAACAGACGGACCACAACAGCACGCACTCTCACACACACAACACACGAACGCACGCACACGCATCCAGGCCTTCCGGAAACCTAGAGGGTTGCGTAACACATCGACCGGAAGGAGTGGGTTTGCCTCCGTGCCTCGCCTTGTTAACACGCTGGAGGTGAGTCTCAAGGTTACCCCCGGGGAGAGTGACGTCATCAGGATAACATTCGTAAACAGTGACTTCACCCGCGAGCATGAATAATTGAAGAGCACATCGCCATGGCGTGCTTGGGAATAAGCATCGGGAAATTAGGCTAAATGATGTCGGACTGGGGGATCCACGTCCCACAGGAGCCGTCCCGATGAAGTCCTCCTGGTCCTCTTGGCACTTGCCGATTCAGTGATGTCACAGCTCCTCGTCGACGTCACGTGATGACCGAGCCATTTATGAGGCGAGCAGCAGCCGACAGAGCTAATGCCACATTGGCATATCTATTTCGGTTGTAAGAACTTGTGCCATATAACGGGGCTCACGTGATATCACCTGACATCATTTGATAACCAAGATAGAGGGGCCACACACACACACACACACACACACACACACACACACACACACACACACACACACACACACACACACACACACACACACACACACACACACACACACACACACACAACACACACCACAACACACAAACACACAAACACACACACACAACACATCACATAAACTCAACACCTCCCCTACCCCCCACCACCCAACCCCACCCCTCCCCCCATCCCACCTGACAACACCGGGAGATGAAGAAATCAAGGGATTGCCCATCGCTTGCAAGCAACTCTGCAATATGTGTGCAGAATGAATCGGATATCAAGATGAAGCCGAGGCGCTGTCGTGAACGATGTCTTTGTCATGCATTCCTCTCACTACAACTCAGGTCGTACGTGATACATCACATGAGGTGGAGAGGGAGAGGGAGAGGGAGAGGGAGAGGGAGAGGGAGAGGGAGGAGGAAGGTTGAGGGAAAGTGGAGAAAGTAAAGAAGTGTTGGCGGTGGTGGTGAAAAGAGGAAAAGGATGGTGGCGAAGGAGATGGTGATGGTGGTGATAGTGATGGTGTTGCTGCTGCTGCTGATGATGAATGATGATGATAACAATAATAATAATAATAATAATTATTATCATTACTATCACAATACCAACAAAAATACTAACAACAATAACAACTACAAGAACAACATTAATAATATCAATAAGGACAACAGCAACAATATTGTTGATGATAATGACAATAATAACGAGAAACGGGGGAAGAGGAAAAGAAAACGGAAAATCTATATGCAACGACCACGATAAATATGTATAAAGCAAAAGAGGAAAAAAGACATGATAAAAGGACAGAAGAAGTGGGGGTAAATGACGATTAATGGAGAAGAAAAGAAGAGGGAAGGGAAGAAGGTGGATAAGAAGATACAAAGAAAGGATGAGAATGGATGGAAAGAAGGTGAATGATAAAAGGAGAAGGAGGAGATGGATAAAGGTCAAGGTTGCAGATGAAGAAAAAATGACAAGGAGGAGAAGGAAAGAACGAAGAGGAGAGAAGAGATAACAGTAAAAAAAAAAAAAAAAAAAAAAAAAAAGAGAGAGAGAGAGAGAGAAACACGGAGAAGAAAACCCGAAGAAAATTAAAATATAACAAGAGAAGAGACAAAAGAAACGACAGAGAAGAAAAAACAAACAAATAAGAAAATGACGAGAAATAAAGACAGAATGGAGGGAGAATGAAAAAAGACAAAGATGATAATAAAAAAGACAAAAAATATGATAAAAATAAAAAAAATAAAAAAATGGAGAAGAGAAAGCCAAGGAAAAAGGAATAAAAGAATGTTAATAAGAATAAGGAAACAAAACAAAAACAATGAATGGAAAATAATGAATAAAGAAAAAAAATAGAGGGGAAGAAAAGAAAACAGTTACGAAAACAAAATAAATACAAAAAAAAACAAAGAAAACAAAAAATCTGACTTTGCAATAAGAAAAAAAGGAAAAAAATAAAGAAAACTGCAAAGACAAAGAAGAAAAAAACTACATCCACACAGTCCTTGCACGACCAATTGTCATGCAGGAAGACAACATAACATCCCAGGCTCCGGATATCTGACCCGGGCGAAGGAAGGCGAAGGAGGAGAAAGAGAAACAGAGAAGGAGAGAGAGAGAGAGGGGGGAGAGGAGAGAGAGGGGAGGGAGAGAGAGAGAGAGGGAGGAGAGAGAGAGGGGGAGGAGAGAGGGAGAGAGAGGGGAGGAGAGAGAGAGGAGAGAGAGAGAGAGAGAGAGAGAGGGAGGAGGAGATAAGTGGGAGGGAGGGAGGGAGGAGGGAGGGAGGAGGGAGGGAGGGAGGGAGGGAGAGAGAGAGAGAGAGAGAGAGGAGAGAGAGAGAGAGAGAGAGAGAGAGAGAGAGAGAGAGAGAGAGAGAGAGAAGAGAGAGAGAGAGAGAGAGAGAGAGAGAGAGAGAAGAGAGAAAGAAAGAAAGAGAAAGAGAGAAAGAGAAGAGAAGAGAAAGAGAGAGAGAAGCAAGCTTGCAGTTCGAGTGATACTGCGGATGTTTGCCTGAAGGACCAAGGTGAAGACAATGCCACGCCACAGCCATTTATCGTTCAGTTAACTCAAGGTCAGTAAGTGTTCTCTTACTTTTGTAATGGTGACGAAATTCCTCGGAGTCTAAGGCACGTGTTACAGGTGAAACCGCTGGAGTAGAGTTTCAGATCGCAAAATATCTGGACACCCAGACGAAGGAAAACTATGCATGCGAACACACGCGCACACCTACTATTGCAATAAAATAAATTCGTATTCACATAAAAATAGTAGAATATGTCATCAAAAAAATATAAATACAAACCCATACATCTATACACGTAAAAGCTCTCTACCACATATATAGCTAGGATCCCCACGCACCCCCCCCATATACGCAAAATCCCCACCCCCACCCCCCCCCATACTTCTATGCAAAAATACTGATTACATTATAGGCAAAATCGCCATCATCCTTAAAAGGACACGCATTTTTTTTCTCCTCAAACCCACGCACGCAAAAATCCTTTATTTTTTTGGCACCAACATCCTAAACACCACACGTAATGTCCCCCTCCCCCCCCCCACTATCTGTACCCACACACGCAAAATTCTCACCACACACTCTCCCCACTCTCACCGCCGCCCACTCGCTTACCCTCTCTCTCCATACCCTTTAACTCTCACCCCCACCACCCTACCTATTCAGGGTCCTACGCTCACCCTTCACCCTACCCGCCCACTATTCCAAACTCACTCTTCACCCTAACCAACCCTCCCCCCCACCACCCTCCCCTTCCCCCCTCCACCCCTCACCACCCTACCCATCCACTACTCACCCATCACCCTCCCCCCTCACCCTTCACCCTACCCATCCACTACTCACCATCATCCCCACACCCTCACCCTCACCTACCCTACCCAACCCTTCCCCTCCACCACCACCACCCTCCCCTCCCCCCCCCCCCTCCCACCTCCCCCCAACACCCTCCCCTTTCCTCACCACCCATCACCCCCTCCCCACCACCCACCCTCCACCCTACCCGCGGGATAAGGACAAGGCCAGGTCGCCGTCGAATCGGCTGTCGCGGCGCCAGCGGAGGTCACGGGACGCCAAAGGACAATGGAAAAGGGTGACAGTACAATGCAACACGAGGCGGACGGTGATGTGTGTCAGCTGACGGAGGGTTTTCTTCCTTTCTTTCCTTCTTTCTTTTTCCATTTTCCTTTTTTTTCTCTCTCTCTCCTTTTTCTTTTTCCTTCTTTTTTCATTTTTCCTTTTATTTTCTCTCTCCCTTTTTCTTTTTCTCTTTTCCATTTTTCATTTTTTCCTTTATTTTTTTTCTCTCCCTTTTTCTTTGCTGAGGGAGGTTTTCTTTCTTTCTTTTTTCCATTTTTTCCTTTTTTTTATTTATTTTTCTCTCCTTTTCTTTTTCCTTCTTTTTCCATTTTCCTTTTCTTTCTTCTTCTTTTTTCTCTCCCTTTTTCTTTTCTTCCTTTCTTTCCTTCTTTCTTTTTTCCATTTTCCATTTTTCCTTTTCTTTCTTCCTTTATTTTTTTTCTCTCCCCTTTTCTTTGATTTTCGTCGTGTTTTTTATCTTTAATTTTACTTTTTTTACTTTTTTATCTTTTTTTTACTTTTTTCTTTTTTTTACTTTTT
>NW_020870858.1:457407-459907 GCF_003789085.1 Penaeus vannamei
CATAATACAAAAATATATACATCTATTTATACTGAGACCATACCCCGAACTTCCGCTACACATATACAAGCAAGCAAGCACAACCAACCACACACACACACACACACACACACACACACACACACACACACACACACACACACACACACACACATTCACGCGCGCGCATACAGAGAGAGAGAGAGAGAGAGAGAGAGAGAGAGAGAGAGAGAGAGAGAGAGAGAGAGAGAGAGAGGAGAGAGATGAGAGAGAGAGAAGAGAGCACCAGAGAGAGAGAGGAGAGAGAGAGAGAGAGAGAGAGAGAGAGAGAGAGAGAGAGAGAGAGAGAGAGAGAGAGAGAGAGAGAGAGAGAGAGACCGCAATTACACCGAAAACACATTTGAGGATATGCACACGTAATAAGCAGACAGAAACATAGAGAAACTGAGAGAGAGAGAGAGAGGAGAGAGAGAGAGAGAGAGAGAGAAGAGAGAGAGAGAGAGAGAGAGAGAGAGAGAGAGAGAGAGAGAGAGAGAGAGAGAGAGAGAGAGAGAGAGAGAGAGAGAGAGAGAGAGAGAGAGAGAGAGAGAGAGAGAGAGAGAGAGAGAGAGAGAGAGAGAGAGAGAGAGAGAGAGAGAGAGAGAGAGAGAGAGAGAGAGAGAGAGAGAGAGAGAGAGAGAGAGAGAGAGGAGAGAGAGAGAGAGAGAGAGAGAGAGAGAGAGAGGAGAGGAGAGAGAGAGAAAGAGAGAGAGAGAGAGAGAGAGAGAGAGAGAGAGAGAGAGAGAGAGAGAGAGAGAGAGAGGAGAGAGAGAGGAGAGAGAGAGAGAGAGCCGGAGGAAAGGAAGGGCAGAGAGGGTTAGAGAGAGGTGGATGGGTACATGAAGTATTGATCTACCACGCGAGAAAACCAAAACACCTTGTAGATGCTTGCTTCTTTCTCTTACCAGCGAAACATAGACATGACATCATCCTAACAAATGATCTAGACAGCAGGACATTTGAAAATTTCAATGTTCTTCCCATACTCAGCACACAATGCTTCAGTTCACGGTTCACCTGCATCACTCTGCCTTAAAGGTATCCTCCCCTCATCACCGCAACCAAGACACAATCTATACACGTTCAGAATGCACCCCTTGATGTTCGGGATCTCCATCGACTATACTAAACTGATTATTATCACTACATTTCGCAGCCATCGGAAATCGTAAACAAAGAATCATAGTTGCGCCTTATGTACATCTATGTACTAAGGCAGGTATAGGGCTTTGTACTATTCTTACGCTGTCTTTGCACTTGTATCTCTATCCTGTTTTCCTCAAACCCTTCCCTTTTTTCAGTTAACTGTGTTCTCATGACCCAATTGATTAATGTGAAGATATAAAACTAAATTCAGTACGATCAAAACAAAACATTCATCATGGATTTCATAATTTACATACATTGCTGAGTTTCATAAGACAATGTTACGCAATTCAGTGTCCGTCCGCAGCGCCCTATCAATATAGTTTTATAAACAACCATACGTTTGGCTGTTTTAGGTACAAAAGCCAAACATCCAAATCGACACCCACAGGTACACCACGTGATCACAGTCAATAATCTCTGATGTGCCAGATCTCCACCCAAACCCAGTCATTAAATTATCATATCCAGAGTTTATCACCCCTGCTATTCATGGTTTAGTGGATTCACCATAAAAGTTATAAGATGGCACTATATGCAGTATATACTGTAGTGATACTCATAAAATATACCATCAAAACAAACATATACGTGGCACCACTGCCTTGACGTAAACAGAGGCATTACGCTCGGTCCAGGGCCCACCACATAGAGGCTTTATGTACAATGTTGCCAATTGTTACAGTAAAAACATTATTTTGGAAATAAAAAAATCAGATACTATTCCACTTCCAGTTGTGAAACGATTCATTCCACATGGACACTACCGTAAACAGAGACACAAAGGAACGAGATAATTAAACAAACAATGCAATATTGATCACTACATGGCATACATTCATATCGGTATTCAATAGATTCGGGTTATTTCATTGACAGTCATGATATATGTAACTGCATTCAAAGACTCTCTTAGATGAAGATCTAGTATAAACAAAGTATACACAACCTGACAGAAAACCTGTCACACGGGGGTCCTTGGGAACACCGAATTAGTGAAATGCCACGTGAACCCTGTAACATGCAGAGGGCGGAACCCCTTCCCTAAAGGCGGGCAAATCACCGCTCGCCATTGGCTAACGTTATAAGAGCGGGAAAATAAAGATCCAGAAATAGACGACAATGTGCAAACATTTTCATTTACTTACACTTGTTTTGCTTTTGTTTAGTTAAAGTTTGATGGCTTGGTTGTACGGAAATTTGACATCGTACAAGTTTTGTGCTCTTATCTGCTAGATAAATCTTTAACTGTTACAACTGACAGTCCTACTGTTCATATACTGAGATTGTAAAATTGGTCCAATGTTACTGTACAGCTAGTACTTGAAATGTTTGT
>NW_020870858.1:464907-474907 GCF_003789085.1 Penaeus vannamei
ATTGTGCGAGGCCCGAGCCAATAATTATTAATTCTACGGGCATGTGTATATGTAGACATAAAAACATGATCTAGACATGTATATCTACCGGGCAGATAGTGGATAAATATCTATCTATCAGAGACACATATATGCATTTATTTCTGTGTATACGCATGTCCGTAAATGTAAATATTCATTGTGACGGCTTTGCACAAACTTAACGAACTGGCCCTTAGGTAATAAAATTGTACTGAACCACCATGGAGGTCCCTGGTGACCGCCAGAGAATCATTCGTACAAACTACTGAACACAAAGGCAGGTACGGGATGGGAAGGGGGGGGGGATCAAATAACTGGAAAATGTATCTCGTACCATCTTATCCTCCTCATTGTCGTCACCGTCAGTGCTCATATACATTAACTTATAATGGAAACAAGTAAAAAAAGCACAGTTTTTGCAACGAGGGTTCCAGGTGAATGCATCAGAAATACATAAAAATGATTCATACTTCAAATACTAACCTTTATGTAATATTTAATGGGACCTCTGGAAGTTGTTTAGAAACTGCGAGAGAGGTGCAATACATTTCATTACAATCGAAAATATTTATGCAGTTATGAATTAAATATATACAAACAGGGTTGGGTATCGTGACTCTGTAAGGGCAGAATATGGTCCTTACCGATCGGCACTTCCATCCTGCACCCCTTGTCGACCACGGCTTTCTATGCGTGAAGGTAGAGGGCGGAACCCCAGCATTACACATGGTACGTCAGAGGTGTGGTGGGACAAATGATACACCAGACACCCACTTTCCTCTCCTGCACTCACATCACGCCAAGCAAATGCAGGAAAATGAGCGACAAGGAGTAGCTATAGACCAATTGAGCCTGAGGGACGTTATCCCGATCAGCATAAGTGAAGGAGGATAAACACACGGGAGCGGTGTTATTATAAGATCCAGACCCCCTTTCCATGACAGATAGAAACAGAGTTCAATGGAATCTGTTGTTTAGGAAAAGATGCTCCAGAAGCTATAAAGTAACGTCTAGCGCCTTGTGGTAGGACCATGTAGGGATGGTCTTCTACATTGTCTTCCGATCGAAGAGCGTATAATAATACTGAGACAGAAGCTTGAATTTGGCTTCATGTTTCGTATTGCTGTATACGCTCCTACTACAGAACTGCAGTTCTGGAGGATTGAGTGCTAATGACGTGAAAGATATGCCAAACTTGCTTCTATGTCGGACAGTTGTCCTTGGCGAGATATTCGTATTGTTATGAGTGACTTCAATGGGTTTGCCGAGGCACTCTCTGATCGTTTTGCAGCGCTTGACCTGACGGACCCTATAGTGCTGTGTGACACCTTCAAGAATGAAATGCTCAATGCATCTGAAGAATCGATTGGTGAACGCACAAGAGCAATGCAGAATTTTATCTCGCAGGAGACACAAGAAGCCACTAGAAGCTTGTCGCGCGGTTCATCTGACAGAGGATTGGGATTTGCATCGTTTCCAGGTGCGCAGGACACGGTCACTGCTGAGAATGGACAAGGAACAATATATTAGGAGTCTTGCAGAGAAGGTCGAAAGCCATTTCCTAGAAAATGAACGTCCTGCTTATCAAAACTTACCAGGTTGATCCACCAACAGTTAATTTGGACGCGGGTGGTGTCGAGATTCCACTGCTGGACCCACCATCAGTGAGGATCCACTCTCCCTAAATGAAGTTAGGGGGGTGATCGCATAGCTGAAGAGTGGTAAAGCAGCAAGTACCTGCGGCACTACAGCTGAACTGTTAAATGGTGGTGGTGAACCTGACTCGGGATTTGCATGCCAGAGGGAATAGTACCAGGCTGCCATCTGGCAGTCTGATACTATTCCATCTGACCTGTTGAGGGGTGTGGTCATCCCTCTCTGGAATGGGAAAGGGGATCGATGGGACTGCAGCAATCACTGAGGCATCACACTGCTCAGTATACCGGGCAAGGTTCTCACTCACATCCTAAGACATATCAGAGACCACCTGCTGAGGCACCAGAGGCCGGAGCAATCTGGATTCACTCCTGGTAAGTTTACAATAGACCATCCTGGCACTCCGAGTCATTGTAGAGTGCCGTCGTAAGTTCGGGCGTGGGCTGCTCACAGCTTACATCGATCTTAAGAAGGCGTTTGATACGGTGCATCGGGAATCACTCTGAGAGATCCTGAGATTGAGAGTAATTCCAACAAGGATTATTGGACTAATAGCTTGTATACTGGTACTGAAAGTGCTGTTAGTATGGTGGAGGACTGTCGAGCTTCTTTCCTGTTAGTTTAGAAATGAGGCAAAGCTGTGTCCTACTAACACTTTTCAACACTTGCATGGACTGGATACTGGGCAGAGCTACCGTCCAAAGTCATTGTGTAGCAACTCTGGGCAATATCAAGGTTACTGACCTTGAATTTACTGATTTTGCTATTCTGAGTCCTTGGAAACCCTAGCGGTGGCTCTGGATGCATTTAGCATTGAAGCAAATTACCTAGGTCTAGAGGTCCCTTGGACCAAGACCAAGATAAAAGTTTTTGGGGTCTTGCTAGGAGAACCTGTTTGGTGGGTACATGCTTGCAGTGAGAACCTTGAAGTCACAGAGAGCTTTACATACCTTGGTAATGTAGTTCATAACTCTGGCCTGTCATAATAGGAAATCAGTAGGTGGATCATGAACTCTCTCGAGAAGAGTATTTGGAGATGCTAGTACCTGTGCAGAAGGACCAAGCTATGGGTTTTCAAGGCCCTGATAATGCCAGTTTTGCTATATGGTGGTGAAACCTAGACAATATTCTGTGCCTTAGAGTCTCATCTTGATGCCTTTTGTAATAGGTCCTTGCACCAGATCATGGGGTACTGTTGGCGGGACCACGTGTCCAACCAACGGTTGCACCGTGAGATTGACACAGGACCTGATATTTACACAATCTGTATTTGCCAACTCAGGCTATACAGCCACCTGGCTTGTTTCCCACAGATGGATCCTGCCCACCAGGTTGTCTTTGTGCGAGACAACCCTGGATGGAGTTAGGCCTGTGGAACGACCTAGGAGTCGTGGTGTGGGCAGATTGATCAAAGCTGCCAAACCTGAGCTTCTTGCCATGAGGGACCCTCGTCGGTGGAAGTGAAGGTTGGATGTGGCTATGTTAACCTTTTGGCGTTAGCTCTGAATGATGATGATATCAATTAGGACATTTGTATTCCTGCAGTCAAAAGTCCTACTTTACAGCTCGTGTCCCTTTCCTGGTTCCATGGGCCTTGCCTAGACTGCATTAGTTCCTCCTTGGAACCCACCATATGTAATCCTCTGGAGTTGACACCAAAGGGCTCCGTGGGTGCCTTTCTAGCCTTGCCACCGGAGTGAGCACCAACACGTCTTCTTTTTTATCCTTATTTTAAAAGTCATTAGTATACCTTTTATAGATCCTGCTTTGGGTTAATGACTTCTTGTTAGTTATTCGCTGGGCCACATGGGTCTTCACCAAAACTGCTACTGGAATCTTTCGGAGCTCCCCGTGTAGTTTTCTAAGACCGTCCATATTTATGCAATCATAGCTGCCTGCCATGGGCTCTCTCCTAATGGCATGTTTGGGTGTCCAAGTATTGACAATTGGTCCCCTGCGGTAGTGTGAGAAAATGGTTTGTCTATCCTTACAGATGGGTGAATAAGAGGACCAATAGTCCTAGCTTCCCTTGTTCCATCTGGTCCCCATCCCTCTCATGACAAAGGAACTGAGGCCCTGTGAGACGTATCCACTTCTTTGATTTCATATTGAGGTGGCGTTCCAGTGCCATCTTAGAGCACTCCTTTATTTATGATGGAAAAAGGTTGCAGATTTGCTTTCTCCACCTCCTGGGTGTCCAACCCTCCCAACTTGACACATTGGACTGGACCTGGGGATACCAGTCCTTGATGGCTCCGTCAGTGGAGGTTGATCCACATCCTCTTGCACAACACAGCAATGGTTCATTGCATCATTGCATAAATCAGAAGACTGACTATGTATGATTAGGACGTTTAACTGACGAAATTTATCAGTCAGTTGAGTTTTACACTTGACTGTTTCAATAGCAGTGTTGCAGCTGAAAAGGTGAAAGCAAGCTGATGATCAGTAAGATATGAATAAGATTGTTAAAATAACTGGAATAGATGCTACAACTTGTTCTGCCATTGACTGTAAGAACCATCATAATATTTTCTTCGTGTGGTCAGCCATTTCTTATGCCACCTGTTAAGGTCTGCTGGAAGATTACTTCGTTAAGAGAGCTGTTCAGAATAAATAAATGAAATATTAAGGTACTTGTGCATTTGCACTCAAAATAATATTTCTCAGAATATAATGCACTAACTTCAACTGTTCTGCACTAACTTCAGCTGTTAGGGTGCCCCTAAATGACACTTGGCACACTAAAGAATCTTAAATACCTAAATCAAGTAAATAAATTACATGAATTACATTATATGGCTTTGAATACCTCAATAATTCATGTTGATGCTAAATTTGACAGGTGACTTAGTCTTTACATAGAACAAATGTACTTTCTAGTCAATGTAAATTGTAACATCAGTCAGCAAAAGTATGTCATTATTATTGATTTTTAATTTGTTTGTTATGACATATTCAGTTAGATTAACTGAAATTTTCATTTTGTCGAGGGACCTAGCCCTCCAGCCAAAGGAACATTCTACATCACCAGGTATAGTGTTGGTGTGCAATTATCATGGTTGATAGAGTAATTGTTCTACAAAACTCATTCCAAATGTCATTTACCTGTGGTAACATAACATTCCTTAATTTGCATAGAGCCCAACCTTATATAGACCTTGGTCCCCTACAGGGTAAAATGATGGAAGCTGCTTGTGATACATGGATCTTATGGAATTAACTGGTAACACGCATTGCTCTTTAACCTTTCATTTAATCTTCTTTGCTATGATAATAAATAATTTGTATATGAATAAATGAACTGAAGTTTGCATTGTGTAGCAGGAGCAAACACCATAAACATTAATTCACAGCCTAAAAATTGAAGCAAAAATATCATGGCGAGCAAGCACAAAAAATCACACAGCACTTTGTAATTGTGTGAAAGAGCAGAAACAAACAGACAAGACAGGACTTATTTGGTTTCAATGAACATTACAGAATAATATTTCTGATTTTGATATAGCATTCTTACTTCATAAGGTCTTTTTCTTAGCTGTGTACAGAAACTTTTACATTATACACTTTGGCTCAGTGGAAATACAAACTACATTTATAGTTTTCAATTTATTTATAAACTTCCTGTAAATGCCCTGTTGTACACATTTGCAACAACAGAAAATGGTTACATGAATATAAAGCACTGACCAATAAATACCCATTCAAATTATTATTACAGTATAGGTATTAAAATAAACATTAATAACATTAGATTACTTAATTAAGTAAACATAAATAGATTTACAAACAGATGCACTAAATATTGTTTAAAATCAAACAATACCATTACAAAATGTGTTACAATGATGATAATGTTATGATATGAAATGACCTTTTATCTTAAAAAGGGTCTATGAAGATAAATGCAAATGGAAACACATTATACTCCATGATTAATTTGCATAAAATGATGCTCATTCTGAAGCATAATTCAGCCCTCATAAAATGCATGACCATGAGTGATTGATATTGCCAATTACAATGTGTTTATTCCTACATGTGATGGTTTATCTAAGAAACACACCAATACATTTCAAGTAGGTGAGGTATGAGAGAATCTATGAGAATATCTACAATCATTCAAAAAATATTTTCCTGTTAATCATAGTTGGCTATCAAGAAGTTCCCATTGGCATCTTGCTCTTTTATCTTCAGGTACACTAATCTAATTATGTAATGTCTTCATAAAAGAGATACAAGTCTCATCTAGAAATAAAGGACAATTAACATGGAATAAAAAGGCAATCACACCAACTGTATGTGCAAAGTTCTTGCAGTGTCTGCTACAAGAAATTCCTTATCCTCCACCCATTCAACGGCAGGGATATGCTGTTGCTGGAATCTAGTGTGATGAAAGGTAAACACTGAAGTAGATTCTCTCATTTAAGAGGATGAACAAACATGACATATTTCTTAGTATAATAAACAATGGATGAGAAAAACATTAAAAAAAAAGGGAACAAGAACAGTTTAACATACAGTATCTGGTAATGGTGATATTAATGTTAAATGCTCACTTGAACCTACAACGGTCCAATTGATGCATGGGAGGAACGGATGTAGAAAATGAATGCATATCAAGCATTATCTAAGACTATTGCATTCTCGAAACATGTCCTCCAATTTGAAGGTGTTATTTTTCACTCAATCAAAACATTGATAATCTGCCCTGAAACATTCAGATTAAAGTGAATAAGTAAAAATCTTAACACAGGCACACTGGTGTAAATTATCAAGTATTACTGTGTATAACATGTACATTTAGTAGCTCATGATAGTAAGTCTATTATTACTAATAAATATACACAATAAGTCTGTGAAAAGTTTGACACATATTTTAAGAACAGAATGTCACAGTTCATATTATCAAGAGTCAGATATCCACGTGTTACTATGTCAATCAAAGTAACATAAATACCAAACAAAGAAAACATTGCTTCATTCAGGAGAGTAAGACTTACTACCCTTATATGGAACTGGTGTTGCCACCAGTACATAAATGGATGTATGATAAGTATCACAATTGGCACATACTTAAGAAAAGAGCCAACACCACTTATATAATGTTGGAGTTCATGAAGGCTGTAAACATAGAGTACAACTAAAACAATAAGATAACTGATTTTTAAAACTGTAAGCTTCATAAAATAGCAACATTGCTTTTTTAACATAATTGAACATAGGTAACAGCACCACAGCTATCTAATGAGACACAAATAAAGTAATTAGGCCTTAAAAGTTATGTGTCTTTCAGTGTTTCATAACACCAAGAAAAAGAAGAATTATGATATAAAAATGTAAATGAAAGGACTCCAGCACTCCCAACCATTAAACATCAGATGAAAAAGCATTGCATCATGTGAATGAATCTAGAAAATAAAATTGCAACAACTGTCACAGCCATAAGCAGTCTTATTTCTCTATCACATATTGACGACTTGTAGAAGCTCCCTGTCTGGTGACAGCATAGCACCTTTTCTCTGTGGATATCACTAATCAGGTTCAGTAGTAACTTGGTATTTAAATTCCTAGAAATTGATATAAATCTAAGATGACTAAAGATATTTTCAACTCCTGCTACTTTTTGTTTCAAATGATTGCAGTATATACAAATACAGGTATGCCCTTTTGTGTATGTGTGAATGTGTGTGTGTGTGTGTGTGTGTGTGTGTGTGTGTGTGTGTGTGTGTGTGTGTGTGTGTGTGTGTGTGTGTGTGTGTGTGTGTGTGTGTGTGTGTGTGTGTGTGTGTGTGTGTGTGTGTGTGCACGTGCGTGCATGTCCTATGCATGCGTGTGTGTGTGTGTGTATTTACCTTACTTCTAAATGGAAAGCTTCTTATTAAGTCTATATGATATGAAAATAACTATTCCAGCCTACAGTTGTCTTAAACTGGAGTTTCACGGTCAGCAGATGGCAATTTGCAAGTTATGCGTCCAGGTGAAGAATCATGAGCATTTTTTAATAAGGGTGTTAGTGGTCTGCTTGAAGTCTCAATTGAATTAGCATTTTGGCAAGCCACTTCTGGGTCTGGTGTGGTTACTGGCGATGGTCGTGTAGGAGTTGCCAAAACTAAGGGTGATGTTTCAGCATCATCTGAAGGGAAGCTTAGTGGGCCATCATGAGAGCCCAGGGCACGGTGGAGTTTATACTTAAGGCGACGCAGCTTCTCCATAGAGTTGGAGGAGAATTGCTCTGCAAGGGTGACGTGTTTCATTCCCGCCACTGCACCTGGTAAATCTGGTAAGGATGCCTGAGGAATTTCTCCATCCTTTAGATTATCTTGCTGTGGAGTGTCAGGACTTGAGGCATCTGGGTCATGAAGCCCACGACCCAGATTAAGTGACTGGGGTCGACTACGACGCAGTGGAGAAGAATTATTTGACACTGAAATCTGTTAAAAAGAAAATAAGCCATTACAATTAAAACTAACACACAATCATGTAATGCTTCATATCTATTGAAAACATACTGCATTTTCTTTTATAAAACAATGTCTTAACACCACAATCTTTAATACTAACTTTAATCATATTCTTATAACATCTTACTGTAATTTGTCCTGGTAGCTAAAACACGTAGAATCATATACAAACCCGTCCTATAGGTGAAGACTCTCTGCCTTCATTCCTAAGAGTTGGCACCCCTAATGGTTTGTCACTTGTGCTGTGTTTAGGTGAGGTGGAGGTTGAGGAACAACGTAATGAAGAGGCTCTGGAAAAAGTACAATAAGAGTTATAATACAATACATTAGTTTTGCTTGACTTTAAAACACTTAAACAGTAAATGTTATTCTCTGTACTACAATCATCTTAAATGTCTAATCAATATAGATCTAATATACGAAGTTGACACAAGTTTACGTATAATAAAAGCTACAAAAACAGCAGTAGTAGTAATAATAATAATAATAAAAAAGTTTTCGTGGATTACCTGGATAGTGACACATTGTTTGGCTTATATGGGGAGAAGCTGGAGGCATGAGAAGGTGCAGTGGATTCCACATCTGAGGTTGGTGCTGATACGACACGATGAGAAAGAAGTGGTGACGACTGCAGGAACATTACATCCATCTCCTCCCCTCCGTTAACTGCAGAGGCCTCTCCTTCACCAGTTTCTCCTGTGGGATGATAAAATGGTTATACATTAAATCATAATTCCTAATGTAAAACTGTAATATTAGGTCATAACTGTGCTCATGAACTCATTACATAATTTTGAACTTTTACCTGTATATCACATACATATGAATCCATATGAGAAATCATACATTGCTTTGTAATACCCACTCCCTAACTCAGACAATATCAACAGTCATTCACATTGTACCTAACAAAAGACCAATCACTGCATGTACCATAAACATTTTTTCTCCATTAAAAAACAGTTGTATACTTAGAATAGTGTTCTTAGTCAGTAACCACAATGATATTGAAATTAATTGCCTTAGGCCCCCTCCTCATAGTCTCTGTGTACCAAGTGTACCAAGATAAATTCAGTAGGGGGAACCTTGGAAAGCAGCAAGGGTATGGATCTCAGATGCCCCCCCTACCTGCTATATATACACACATCTCTGGTACATGCACACACACACATACGCACACACACACACACACACACATATTTAAGGCAGCTTCTGTAATTCAACCAACAGTACCTAAGAAGAGGAGGAAATATTCTCCAGTTAATCATATAATCTGCAGTCTGTTACAAAAGCTAAGTGCAGTGAATGCCAAGCTAAGTCTGTGGTGATAAAGCACATAAAATACAAACCTTTTATACTTACCATCACAAACTGGAAACTTTAAAAACAAATACAACAACACACTTCACATATTAAGACTAAACATTAATTCTTAGAATTATATACAAAACATAAAACAGCAAAGCTTATTTTCAACAGCATATACAGCTAGCTGTTGTTACCAGTGCCTTAAATTCTTAATATTGTAATCCATTATAACATGATACAAGAGCAATAAAATATTCTATATGTCTGATGATGATGGCTGATGGTGATGATGAATAACATAAGATAATTTGTTTAGAACATGTATGTAATATTGTCTTAATTGTGTTTTTTATAGTGCTTGGGTGTATATTCACATCAATTCATTGCAGTATTATGTTTATTAATAATACTACAATGTGGTTAAAGTACATTGCTTTTCTCTGTCTGGTGGAGGAAATAAATATAAGTCATGTGAGTGAATGATCATCTAACGACAGGGCTGAAAAGTGTAAAATTTTATATATAAACGAAGAAAAGAAAAAGAGTAACAC
>NW_020870858.1:487407-492407 GCF_003789085.1 Penaeus vannamei
TCTTACGCTTTTCCTCTTTTTCTCTCCTCTTTCTTTCCTCCCATTCCCCTCTCCCCTCTTTCGTTCTTCCCTCTCTCCTCTTCCCTTTTCCCTTCCCTCCCCCCCTAATCCCTTTTTTTTCCTTTCCTTCTCCCCTTTTCCCTCCTCTCTCCTTTCCCCCTCTCCCCTTTTTCCCTCCTCTCTCCTTTCCCTCTCCCCTCTTTCCTTCACCCTCTCCCCTTTTGCCTTCTCCCTCTTTCCTCTTTCCTTTCCCCCTCTCCCTCTTTCCTTTCTCCTCCCCTCTCTCCTTTCGCCCTTCTCCCCTCTTTCCTTTCGCTCCCTCCCCTCTTTCCTTTCCCCTTCTCCCTTCTCACCTTCCCCTCTCTCTACTTTCCCCTTCGCCCCTCTCCCCTCTTTCCTCCCCCGCGTCCCATCACTATATTATGTCCAGCGTTCCTAATTCTCTTTAGGCCGGAAATATCTGCCAGATCTGACCAGCGAGGCGAACCGGGAGAGTAAATATACATATATATTGCCAGCAGCTTAGAGCTTAGATGGGAAAGGAGGGCGGGGGAGAGGGGGAGAGGGGGAGGGAAGGGGAGAAAGGTAGGAGGAGGGAAGAGGGGAAAGGTAGGAGGAGGGGGAAGAGGGGAGATACAGGAAGGGGAATAGGGGATATAGGAGGGGGAGAGGGAGAGAGAAAGGGAGTGAAGAGGGGTGAAAGCAGAAGGGCATTAGGGTAAAGAGAGGAGGAGGGAGAGGGAGAAGGAAAATGGGAGAGAGTAGAGGGCGGAAGAGGGGAGACATAGGAAGGGGAGAAGGGGAGAGAGGAGAAAGGAAGAGAGGGGAGAGAAAGTAGGAGGGCAGAGGGATAGAAAGAGGAGGTAGGAAGAGGGAAGAAAGGAGGAGTGAATTTGGAAGAGTGTGGAAGGGGGAAGAAGAGAGGAGAGGAGGAGGGAAGAAGGGTTGAGAGAGTGGGGTTGAAAAGGGAAAAGAAAGGAGGGGAAAAGGGAAGGGGAGTGAAAGAAAAGTAGAGAAGAGGGGAGAGAGATAGGGGAGGTCGGGGAAGAGAGAGAGGAGATAAAAAGGGGGGAAAGGGGAAAGGTGGGAGAGGTGGGGGCGGGGGGGGTAGAGAGGGCAAGGACGAGGGAAAGAAACTGGAGAAATAAGAAAGAGGGAAGAAAAAGATAGGAGGAAGGAGTGGAAGAAGAAAATCAGATGTGAGGAAAAGGAAGGCAAAAACGGAGGGGTAGGACAAGAAAAATGAGAGAAGATGGAGAGAGAAGGGAAGGAGGGAAGAATAAAAGAAAAGGAAAAGAGAACACGACTGAAGAAGCTAGAGGGATGAAAGAATTGAGAGAGAAAAAGGGGAAGAAGGGAGAGGAAGAGATTAGGGAAGAAAGGGGAAGAGGGATGGGGATGATACTGGAAGGAGGAAAAGAAAGAGAGGAAAGAGAAGACATAAGATAGAAAGGAAAAGTGTCACAAAAGAAAGGGAGAAAAGAAACAGAAAAGGGAAATGGAAAGAAGAAAGGGGAAAGAAGAGAATTTATAAAAGGGAGAGAAGAAGGGTTGACAGAGAAGGAAGGAAAGGGAAGAAGAAAGACGAGAAGAGAAAAGAGTAAGAAGGGAAGGAAGGATGATAACAAAAAGGGGTGGGATAAGAACAGGTGGGGAGGGAGATAGGAGGGAACGGGGGACAAAAGGGACAAGATAAAGAGGAGATAAAAGAGAAAAAAGGGTAATTGAGATCAGAAATGAATATTGAAGATGAACGAAATGCAAGAGCATATTATGGTAAGTGATGCAGATGATAATGATTGTAATAATGATAGCAATAGTTGTAATAATTTTGATAACACCTGTAATAGTAATAACGATAATACTAATTATAGTAGTAATAATAATAGTTATAATGATAATGATGAAAATAATAGTAATAGTAGTAGTAGTAGTAGTAATGATGATAACAATAATAATAATGATGATAATAATAATAATAAAGGTAATGATAATGATAATAATAATAATAATAATAATTGCAATAATTATGATAATAATGATAATTGTGATAAATAATAGTAATGATAATGATGATTGTAAGAATAATGATAGTAATAATGATAACAATTTGAATGGTATTAGCAGTAGTAGTAATAATAGTAATAATAATAATGGTATTGGAAATGAAAATTATAATGATACTAATGGTAGTAATAGTAAAGGTAAGATAATAGTAATAATGATGAAGAAATTATAATGATAATAGTAATAATAAAAACAACCATAGCAGTGATGATGATAATAGTAATACTAGCAGTGATAGTGATAATGATAGTAATGATGATAATCTCGATGATAATCTCGAAATATGGAGAGGGAGGAAGGGAAAGAGAAAGGTGGTGTGTGTGTGTGTGTGTGTGTGTGTGTGTGTGTGTGTGTGTGTGTGTGTGTGGTGTGTGTGTGTGTGTGTGTGTGTGTGTGTGTGTGTGTGTGTGTGTGTGTGTGTGTGTGTGTGTGTGTGTGTGTGGTGGTGTGTGTGCAGGTACATTATATACTCCATATACATATACATATAAGCACATTCAAACTTACATACCTACTTACTTACTAACATATATATACATACATACATACATGCATACATACATACATACATACATACATACATACATACATACATATATGCATGCACACATACATGCATACATACAAGCACACATATACAAATAATGGAGGGAGAGGGAGACTGAAAGCGTTCTCTCTCTCTCTCTCTCTCTCTCTCTCTCTCTCTCTCTCTCTCTCTCTCTCTCTCTCTCTCTCTCTCTCTCTCTCTCTCTCTCTCTCTCTCTCTCTCTCTCTCTCTCTCTCTCTCTCTCTCTCTCTCTTTCTCTCTTCTCTCTCTCTCTCTCTCTCTCTCTCTCTCTCTCTCTCTCTCTCTCTCTCTCTCTCTCTCTCTCTCTCTCTCTCTCTCTCTCTCTCTTATAAATGACAAAGACATCAAAATCTGCTGTAAAAGATGCCGTCATGTCAGAGAATGAGCAAGTGAGAGAGAGAGAGAAAGAGCGAGAGTGAGAAAGAAAGGGTGTAGGAGAGAGAGAGTAAGAGTTAAAGAGATGCGAATGAAGCGAATGGAGGAGGGAAAATTTGACTGTATCTCCACGTTTTTCGTTTGACGAGCTTAAATGAATCAAATATAGGAATTTCACTGCTCTCTCGGCTAATTACCATTTATTAGCGCTTTATTAATCTCACATAAAGAATCGAATACCTTGATAACTTTATTTATTCAAAGGCCTTTCTTTACTCGAAATTCTCTGTGTTATTTTATTTATTTATTTATTCATTTACATTTTTTATGTATTTTTTATTTATTTATTTTATTTATTTATTTTCTGTTTATGTATTTTATTTTTCATTTATTTTAATTTTTTATTTATTTATTTTTACTTTTCATTTATTTTTTATTTTTTTTTTTTTTGAGAGGGTACGTGACTATATGAAACCTTGGTTATAAGCTTTATAACAGCTATATAAAGCCGCGAAAGCCATCACAAAGCCATTATAAAGCCCTTAGGCCTTAGATAGTGAAGGGTACCAGGAGGCTTTTAGGCTGTCAGCTCCGTGTGTGTAAGGGGGGGGGAGGGAGGGGGCGGTATTTGTTCTGTTGTTTTTTTATCTCTTTTTTTTTCCTTCTTTTTTTTTTCCTTTTTTGTAGACATAGTTCAGGTTAGTTTTAGACTGAGTGTGGGCGGATTCGCTGTTAATGTGATCTGTTTAAAATTAGTATATGGAGTGGAACCGAGGAGAGGATTCGGGGAGAGGAGAGAAGTCGGGAGGGAAGGAAAGAAAGAGAGAAAGAAAAGAAAAGGTGGATGAGACTGAGAAAGGATGGAAGAGAAGGAGGAAGGGAGGGAGAGAAGGGAGAAGGTGGAAGAAAGAGGGGGAAGAGGAAGAAATAGAAGGAGAGAGAAACAGGGAGAGAGAGAGAAAAAGAGAGAGAAACAGGGAGAGAGAGAGAAACAGGGAGAGAGAGAGAGAGAGAGAGAAACAGAGAGAGAGAGAAACAGGAGAGAAACAGGGAGAGAGAGAGAAACAGGGAGAGAGAGAGAAACAGGGAGAGGGAGAACAGGGAGAAGAGAGAGAAACAGGGAGAGAGAGAGAAACAGGGAGAGAGAGAGAAACAGGGAGAGAGAGAAGGGAGAGAGAGAGAAAAGGGAGAGAGAGAGAAACAGGGAGAGAGAGAGAAACAGGAGAGAGGAGAGAGAGAGAGAGAGAGAGAGAGAGAGAGAGAGAGAGAGAGAGAGAGAAGAGAGAGAGAGAAGAGAGAGAAAGCAAAGCAGAGGAACAGGAAAAGAGATTTGTCAGCCAGGTAAATCAACTACAAAGTTGAAGCGAACCATAGTTTGGTTTGCGTCAGTGTCTTGGTAAAAAATGGAGAGGGAGAGGGAGAGGGAGAAGGACAGAGAAAGAGGAGAAAGAGAAAGAGGGAGGGAGGGAAAGAGAGATAGAGAAGGAAGGAGGGAGAGATGTAGGGAGAGAAAGAGACAGAGGATGAAGAGAAAGAGACAGAGGAGGAAGAGAGATAGAAGGAAAGAGAGAGAGAATGAGAGACCGAGACCGAGACCGAGAACGAGAACGAGAGAGACAAACAGAGAGAGCGAGCGCGCGCGACGCCCGCCCAACAACCGAAACCTTTATTAAAGCCCGGACCTGAAACGTCTATTTACGGTCTTTTCGGACTCAGTATCAGGCTGTTCTCCCGCGCTTTGATGCTCTTATCTGAACGCAGTGTGTGAACATTAACTGGCTACTCGTGCCAGTCTTGGGGGCCCGGGAGAGGGGGTGTGGGGGATGTAGTGGTGGGAGGGAGGTAAGGAGGGGGGGGAGGGGAGGGGAGGGATGGGGGAGGGGGGAGGGAAGGGGAGGGAAGGGAGAGAGGGATGGAGGGAGGGAAGGGAGAGAGGTAAGGAGGGAGGGAAGGGTACAGTGGAGAGAGGGAGGGAGGAGGAAGAGACGGA
>NW_020870858.1:499907-519907 GCF_003789085.1 Penaeus vannamei
TTTCGTGTCGTTCTATTTTCTTTTCTTCCTCCCTTTACTAATCCACGTGCTTGCTGTCCTCTCCTCGTTTCCACCTCATTAGAAACACGCTTGGCCTCCTCCCTTCCCCTCTTCCCTACTTCAGCCTCTACCGTCCTCCCCTCCTTCTCCCTCTTCTGCTTCTCCCCCCTCTCCTCCCTCCCCCTCCCCCTTAGGTACGCATACACACAACAAGCTCTCTTCCTCCGTCCTTTCACCCCCCCCAACCGCCCCCCCTCCCCGGCAGTTCATTCTCTCCCAGTCTTCCTCTGCACCCCCGCCCCCCTCTCTTTCCTCCCGCGTTCCTCCCCCACGTCCCTACCTCCTCCCCCCGGCGTTCTCCACCACCCGCACCCGTGGTGGAGACGGAGGCGTTGGCCAGCGGTTGGCCATGTACCGCCTGAGCAGCCTCCGCCGCCAGCTGGACAGCGTAACCCGCCAGTATCCCCGGAGAGAGCGAGAGAAACCCATGGGTCAGGAGCTGAGCGCTTTACCCCGGGTGTTCCGGCCCGTGCAGGAGGAGCACGCCGACGCCCCCGTGCTGTCGGAGGAGCCGTGGGGCGCCGCGGCTTCGGAGGAGCAGCAGCCCAAGAGCTACGCGAGCCGCACTGGCCGCTTCGTCCACGCCGCCGCCAGACATGACAGAAATGATTCGGGCTACGAGAGTTCAGGTGAGTTCGGTGGGCGTGGGGGGCGTGTGGGGGGAGGGGGAGGCGGGGGGGGTGAGCTACGGGCAGGGGGGGGAGGGAGGGGTGGGGGGGTTTGTTTGTTTTATGTGCGAGCAGGTGTGTTTGTTTGTGCTTTTGTAGTGGCGGGAGGGTGCTTGTGATGAACGGGGAGGTGTTGCAAGCCCGTCAGAGGAACATCGGATGTTTCCAAGGATAGTGACGCCTTTGAGCCCAAGCATGACATCACACAGCCCCCTTTTTTCTGGCATATTCTCGGCCATTAATTCTCGTTGCGCGTGACAGGTCGTGAAAGGGGCGGTCTGTCCAAATATTCCTCCCTCGCCCGCGTCTCGAAGCGTGACTGCATGTGTTCGAGGGAATGAGTTCATTTGTGTGAACTAAAAGCGTGACGAACTTTATTTTGTTTTGCATTGGAAGTCGTGTATGTTCCTGATGAGCGTGACGGGATTTATTGCATGATCAGATAATGGGCATGAATGATTTGGTGTGTAAAGAACAGTTGTTTGGCAGAATGGCATGTTTTGATCTGATTTTTTTGGTATAGCATCTGTATACATGCATGTATATATATTCACACACACACACACTCCTCTCCTCTTCTCTCTCTCTCTCTCTCTCTCTCTCTCTCCTCTCTCTCTCTCTCTCTCTCTCTCTCTCTCTCTCTCTCTCTCTTTCTCTCTCTCTGCGCGCGCGTGTGTGTGTACATGTGTGTGTACGGTACTTTTGTATGCGTGTACGCGTGTACATATGCACGACCCGTGTACATATGTATCTTCCACACTCTTCCTACAATATATTAACCCGTGTTGAAAAGAGCTTGTCGCGGAAATATGCAGCGCCTTAAGAACACAGACGATCACCGCCCTCAAAAAGCGGAGATGGATGCGATCTGATGATGTTGGTGACGGGAACACAAACAGTGCTTTGACAGCGAAGTTCAGTGAAAATGGATGTACGTTTGAAGCGACCGTCACAGTTTGCAGTTTACATAGTGGATTGTTTGAGGCGGCGAGAGAGAGAGAGAGAGAGAGAGAGAGAGAGAGAGAGAGAGAGAGAGAGAGAGAAGAGACAGACAGACAGACAGACAGACAGACAGACAGACAGACAGACAGACAGACAGACAGCTATGCAGACGAGAAGAAATGAAAAAAAATAGAGTAAAAGCGCCAAGGCGACAGCAAAATATCGCGGAAAAGATGGCACCAAGGATAAAGCAAAGCGCAGTGCCACGGGAAAAAATAAACAGTGCCCCCCCCCCCCCCCTTCGAGAACATTTCCTGCGACTACAGAAAGACGACTGAATTAGAAGGGAAGTGTGGCAGTTCGTCGCCGGAGATCCTGTTCAGCGCAGGATTCTGAATGCGAGAATGTATCAGCATTGCGAGGGCGATACTCGGGGCTAGCTGAATATCACGGTCGAGAACCAGTGCCAGTCTGACAGTGCCAAAGGAATTGAACTCAGTGCCAGCTTGATGATGAAGTTTGCATTCTGGGCGAAGGTGACAGGATTGGGCCAGGGTTAAGTGGCAAAGTGGCATTGCCAGCAAGTGTTAATTTGCAAATAATATGTCCCGATGCAGGAATTCGTGTTGTCAGCACCGGAGAAAAAAACTGAAAGCTAGTCGGTAGAGCCAACGATTTTGTTTTCTTCCCCTTGTTCATCTTTTATTCGTCTCCTCTTTCATCTCCATCCCCTCTCCTCTTCTTGTCCATCCTCCTCCTCATTCTCTCCCTCTAACCTTTATCTGTTCCATTTCCTATTCCTTGTTTCGTCTTCCTCTTTTGCTTTTCCCTTGTACCTTGTACTTCTTCTCCTTCTTTCCTACCCCCTCTTTACTTTCTCCCCCACCTTCCTCTCCCCAACCTCTACCTCTCCTTCTGCCCGTTCTCCATCCCCTCTCTTTATCCCACCTTTCCCTCTTCTATCTCTCTCCACCTTTCCCTTCCACGCCCATTGGCAGTAGGCGCACAGGACACCCACACGCCCGAATCTATGCCTGGGTGACGTACAGCCTCATTTGTTTCTGTTAATTAAAGCAATTGCAGAAACAAGTGCTTGATGTACTTGCTTTGCCTAGCGACGGTGCAACAAACAGCGTGACAAAGAATGACATCAAAGTGAATGTTTAAATGTAGTGCCACTTTGCAGCGTCGCAGCCAGTGTTGCCACTGGGTGTGTTGCGTTGCATGGTTGTGATAACTTTTGGTAATATGATAAATGGAGAGGGATAGAGAGGGAGAGAGAGGGAGAGGGTGAGAGAGGGAGAAGGAGAGAAAGAGGGAGAGGGTGAGAGAGGGAGAAGGAGAGAAAGAGAGAGAGAAATGTTACAAACAACAAAATCTTGTTTTAATCTGGCTAAGAGGATTTATGCCGTCTTATTCATTGTTTTTATCCTTAATCCTTCTTAGTTATCAAGATGAAACTATTTGTGGCATCGCCCTGTGTGTTCTAAGGTGCCAGGGATTTAATCAACAGTGTTCGTTGGAAGGAGAGTGTCAAACGTACCAACAGTACCAATCAGGAATACAAAGAGTGACAATTCTAATCAGGAGTGCCAACAGTGACAGTTCTAATCAGGAGTAACAAGAATGACAATTCTTATCAGGAGTATCAACAATGACAGTTCAAATCAGGAGTACCAACAGTGACAGTTCTAATCAGGAGTACCAACGGTGACAAATGTAATGAGTACCAACAGTGACAATTCTAATCAGGAGTACCAACAGTGACAATTCTAATCAGGAGTATCAACAATGACAGTTCTAATCAGGTGTACCAAGAATGACAATTCTAATCATGAGTGCCAATCGGAAGTGCGATCAGTGCCAAAAATGTTATTCGGAAGTGCTAACAGTACCAATTGGAATTACCAACACTCCTCTCGAAATACCGACAGTCCCAACAGTGCCAGTCGAAAGTACCAACGCTGCCCTTTGGAAAATACCAACAGTGCCAGAAGTGTCCGTCGGAAGTCCGTGCCATCAGTGTCACGAGTAACAACAGGAAATACCAGCAGTACCAATAGTACCAACAACGCTCGAAATAAATGACAGGCGCTACAAATACCTATTTTTTTGACACAGAGGCAAGGAAGTGGCCCTAATGACTCTCCTAATGATCTTTAGCACGAGATGTGATTAAGGGTCATTGGTGAGAGTAATAGCTTGTGAGCATCGGCCTTACGGTGCCTAATTAAGGGATGGAAATGCCCCGGATAAAGTGTTTAGTGGAGGTGCGAGGGGATGCGTGGTGGTTTGTTAGGGGGTTTGGGGGGGATGGCTGTGGGGTGCGGGTGGGGTGGATGTAGGGCCTGTGGGGAAGGGGGATGGCTGTGGGGGTGGGGGGGGTCGGGTTGATGTGGATGTAGGGAAGAGGTGGATGGGCTGTGGAGTGGAGGTTGTGGTGGAGGGGGATGAGCTGTAAGTGTAGGAGTGGGGGATGGATTGGCTGTGGGGGTGAGGTGGATGAGTGTTGGGGGGTGGTGGTGGGATGTAGGGGGAGGGTGGATGGTTGTAGGTGTAGGCGTGGAGGTGGGGGGGTGGATGGGCTGTGGGTTGGGGGGGGGCGGATGTAGAGGGAGGGTGAATGGGCTGTGGGTGTTGGGTGGGTTGGGTGGGGATGGATGTAGGGGAGGGTGAAGAGTATGTGGGGATGGGGATGGGGTTGGCTGTAGAAGGAGAAGGATTTTTTATTGTGTGGGGAAGGTTGGGTGTGGATGTAGGGTAGGGGATGAGGGTGTGGATAGGAAAGGGAAAATCTGTGAGTTGGGGGAGGGGATATGGATGTAGTGGCGGGGGGGGGTATTTTGTGGTGTAGGTGTGGGTTTTTTGGGGTGTAAGGTGTGTGGTGTGTGTGTGTGTGTGTTAATGCGCGTTTGTGTATGTGTGTGTGTGTGTGTGTGTGTGTGTGTGTGCGTGTTGTGTGTGTGTGTGTGTGTATGTGTGTGTGTGTGTGTGAATGTGTGCGTGTGTATGTGTGTGTCGTGTGTGGTCTGTTCTGTGTCTGAGTGGGGGGTCGCCTCAGAGACGTCGGGCCGCGGCATTCCGGGTGCCACGTGCAGACGCAGAGCCAGTGCAAGAGAGAGACAGAAAAGGAAATTCTAAGACGCCGTCGAAATGTGTCACTTTTGCTCACGGAGTCAGAGGCAGTAAATTGGTATGGGGCAGTTCATGCACATTGTTGCACATCTACATGCACACACGTACACGCACATAAAATACACAGACATGCACATAACACACACATACACATACGCACACTCACTCACACACACACACACCACAACACACACACACACACACACACACACACACACACACTCACACACTTCACACTCCACCACTCACTCACTCACTCACTCATCACTCACCACACACACACACACACACACACAACCACACACACACACACACACACACTCACACACACTCACTCACTCATCACATTCACTCACACTCACACTCACTCACTCACTCACTCACTCACTCACTCACACACACACACACACACACACACACACACACACACAACCACACACACACACACACACACACAACACACACTTACTCACTCACTCACTCACTCACTCATCACTCACACTCACTCACTCACACACACACACACACACACACACACACACACACACACACACACACACACACACACACACACACACACGCACACACACACACACACACACACAACACACACACACACACACACACACACACACACACACACACACACACACACACACACACACATACACACACACACACACTCTCTCTCTCCTCTTACTCACCACACTCACTCACTCTCACTCACTCCCTCACTCTCACTCTCACTCTCTCTCGCTCTCTCACTCTCACTCTCACTCTCTTACTCTCACTCTCACTCACTCACTCACTCACTCACTCACTCACACACACACATCACACACACACACACACACACACACACACACACACACACACACACACACACACACACACACACACACACACACACTCATCCTATCAGCCTCTGGCGATGGTGGTCTCTTAAGCCCCTTGATGTCTTGTAAGAAGAGGGAGTAAGAAAGTATGTGTTGGAGAGACCGGAAAAGCAGAAGAAAGGAGAGAGAGAGAGAGAGAGAGAGAGAGAGAGAGAGAGAGAGAGAGAGAGAGAGAGAGAGAGGAGAAGAGAGAGAGAGAGAGGAGAGAGAGAGGCGGGGGGGGGGAGGAGGGAGAAGAAGAAAGAAGGAAGAAAAGAAGAAGAAAGCACTCGTAGGACGGGGTGAGAGAAAATAGGGAGAGAGGGAGATGAGATTAACGAAGGGAGGAGGATGAAGGAAGATACAGGGGAGAGATGGAGGGAAACCACACGAAAGAGGGGAGATGAGGTACAAGAATAGAGCGAGAGAGAGAGAGAGAGAGAGAAAGGGGTGTGGACGGAAGATGGGAAGAAAGGAAAAGAAAAAGATGGCGAGGGAGCGATTGAAAGAAGGTAGATAGAAGGAAGGGAAAGGGTATTAGTTAAAAAAAAAAAAAGGAGAGAAGGCCACATAAAGGAAAAGGCGGAGAAGAAGGGACAACAAAGAGAAGAGAAGAGAATAGAAGAGAAGATAGGATAAGGGGGAAGAGAAACAAGAGAAGGGCGATCAGGGGAAGAGAAGGAATGGGCGATAAGGAATAGAGGAGGGGGGAGTGGAGAAGAGGGAAGGGGGAGGGGGAAGAAGAGGGGAATAGGGAAGAGGGCGAAGAGAGGGAGTCGGAGTAGGAGAAGAGGGGATAGGGGAGGAGGACGCCGAAGGGGACGGGGGAGAGGAGAGGAGAGTCGAAAAAAGGGAATAGGAGAGGGGGAGTGCCGAACGAAGAGGAGGGGAGAGCAGAGGAGGAGTCGAAAAGGGAGAGGAGGTGGATCGGCGAGGGACGGGAAAGGAGAAGTCAAAAGAGGGGATAGGAGAGGGAGTCGGCGAAAGGAGGGGAAGGATAGAAGTCAAAAGAGGGGAATAGGGGAGGAGGAGAGGAGGGAGTACGGAAAAGAGGGGAATAGAAGGGGGAGGGGGCGGACACGAAGGGGAAAATATCCTTGAAGAAGAACGGAGAGGGTCGAGCTCTGTGGAATCAAACGCAGGGGAAACCGGATTTGAGGAACCTCGTGAAAGAGGAGGTTTTCGAAGCGGGCGTCGCTGGGTGTGGCGGGGTGGAGGCGGAGGGGGGTGTAGGGGAGGAGGAGCGGAGGGGAGAGGGTAGGAGGGAGAGAGTTTGAAGGAAGGGAGTCGGAGTGGGTATGTGAGTGAATGGAGGGAGGGGGAGGAATGGAAGAAGGAGGAGGGAAGGAGATTTGAGGGAGAAATGAGGGAAGGGAAGATGGAGGGGGGAGGAGGAAGTGGGAAAAAATGGAGGGACGGGAAGGCCGGAAGTGAAATGGCAAAGATTGGAGGAAGGAGTATGAAGGAGGGAGGTGGAGGGTGGGGATTGAGGGAGGAAATGGGAGGGAGGGAAAAAGGTAGTGGGTATGAGGAAAATATGGGCGGAGTATGGGAGAAGGAGGAAGTGGGTAATGGGGGAGAAATGGAGCGAGAAAGGTTTAAAGGAGGGAGGAAGAAGTGTGGATTGAGGGAGAAATGAGGGAGGGAGGAAGAAGGTGAGTAATGAGAAAAATGGGGGGGAGGTATGAAGCAGGGAGGAGGAAGTAGGCATTGAGGGAGAAATGGAGGACGGGAAAGAGGAGGGAGAGGTAATTAGGCAAGGAAAGAATGATGGAGAAAGAAAATGGATTTTGAGGGAGAAATGGAGGGGGACAGGATGGGAAAGAGGGGAGGGAGGCTAGGAAGAAAGGAGGAGGAAGAAGTGGGTATTGAGGAGAAATGGGGACAGGAGGGAGGGAGGGAGGAGTAGATATTGGGGAGGATGAAGCAGGGAGGGGAGGATGGAGTATGTATTGAGGGAAGAATCTAGGACGTGTTAAAGAAAGGAAGAGGAAGGAGTTTGCTGAGGAAGGGAAGGAGGAGGGGAGAGTCCGAAGAAAAAGAGGAGGAAGTGGGATTTGCGGAAGAAAGAGAAGGGAGAGTGGGTTTTGAGGGAGAGAGGGAGGAGGGAGGGGGGTAAAGGGGGAGTATATTTTGTTATTATTGTTGTTAACGGTTATACCCTCGTTGTGGTTATTTGTCTGATATTTGATTGTTTATTTTTATTCATTTGTTTTGTTTTGATTTATTTTTATTCAGTTATTATGATGATTCTCTTTTTTTTTTTTTTTTTTCTTTTTTTCTTTCTTTTTTTTTGCAAAATCCCGCTTCCAAAATACGGGATTTCACAACATGAGATACCTGCAAACCAGACAGAAAAAAATGCGGAAAGGAAGAATGGAATTAATATTTTGTCTTCCATTTACCTGTTTCATCTCTTGTCCCGAATATAAAAAGGATATTCGCCTTTTGACTTTTGCTTCAGATGATGCAGAAGCGAGGAGATGCTTCGCTGTTTGCTCTGTTGTTTACATGCAAATGCTGCGTCTCCTGTCGATATCAGAAAATCATACGAGGAATTTATGGACGCTAGCAGGTATTGGCGCACGCATGTGCCCAGTACAAATAGTTACAGATACAAAAGTACGCACATGCACATACACGTACAAGCACGCACGCACGCACACGCACACACACCACACACACACACACACACACACACACACACACACACAACACACACACACACACACACACACACACACACACACACACACACACACACACACACACGCCACGCACACGCACACGCACACGCACATGCACACACACAACACACACGCGCGCGTACACACAAACACACACACACGCACATGAACACGAACACACATACGCTCACTCACTCACTCACATGTTGTCTTTGGCTGGTAAATCCAATTTTAAAGTAATATCTACATGAAGACATACAAAGACTGATAAAGGCGTGTTGTTGTGCTTGCCAAAATGAAAATTCTCTCTCTCTCTCTCTCTCTCTCTCTCTCTCTCTCTCTCTCTCTCTCTCTCTCTCTCTCTCTCTCTCTCCTCTCTCTCTCTCTCTCTCTCTCTCTCTCTCTCTCTCCTCTAACCCCCTCCCTCCTCCTTCCCTCCCTCCCTCTCTCCCTTCCTCTTCCTCTTTCTCCCCCTCTCCCCCTCTCTTCCCCCCCCTCTCTCTCCATTTTCATCCCTTTTCCTATCCTTCCTACTCTCACCTTTTTTTTTTGTTTTTTCTCCTACACCATCTCCCTATCTCTCCTTCTCCCTTCTCCCTCCCTCCCTCATGGGAACACTAAAGAAAGCAATTGCAGAATGTTGCAAAGGCTCATTGAGCAACGAGTCTAAAGTTGCTTCCCTTGTTGCAATTAGCTGGAACAAGGGGGGAAAGTTGCCTGCAAGAAGGGGAGACTTAAATGTTGAGTGGAGGGAGGAGGGAGGAGGAGGAGAGGGAAAGAAAGAGGGGGAGGGGCGTAGGAAGTAGAGGGGAAGAAGGGGAGGAGGAGGAGGAGGGAGAGGGGGAAGAAAGAGGGGGAGGGCGTAGGAAGTAGAGGGGGAAGGAAGGAAAGAGAAGAGGAGGAGGGTGTGAGAGGGAGAGAGAAACGGAAGGAGAGGGCCTAGGAGGAAGTAGAAGAAGGGGATAGGGGATAGGAGCTGAGTTATAAATATATAAAAAGAAAATGGAAAGGAAGAGGAAAGTAAGGTGAGAATAAATGTAGAATTGAAGGGCATGAAGAAAAGGAGGGGCGAGAGAATAGGAGGAAAAGGGTAAGGGAGAGGGAAGAGAGCGTGAGGAATGAGGAAAAGAGGAAAGAGGACCAAGATAAGAAGAAGGAGAAAAATAAAATGGGACACATTAAAAAGCGAAGGAGAGAGAGAAAACAGGTAGAAAGGAAGAGAAAATATTGACAAAAGCAATTAAAACAATGCCAAGGTAAGGAAGAATGAGGAAAAAATAGGGACAAGTTAAGAAAGAGAAGGAGAGAGAGAGACAGGTAGAAAAGAAGAGGACAAAAGATGCCAGGGACAAGTTAGAAGAGAAGGGAGAAGAGACAGGTAGAAAAGAAGAAAATATTGACAAAAGGAATTAAACAATGCCAAGGTTGAGGTTCTCGGGGGAGAGGGGGAAGAGGGGAGGGGGGGGGGAGGAGGTGGCATTAGTGACGAGGAAATTATTTCGATTGACTCCGCTATCGTTTTTCTTTAATAGTTATTATTTTTTTTTTTACATTTGGTTTGTTTGTGAATTTATTATTTTTTATTCAACTCTGGTATCGTTTTTCTATAATAGTTTTTTTCTTTTACTTTTGGTTTGTTTTTTATATTTATTTTGATTCAGGTCTACCTTATTTTGCCATGTTAATAAGATATAAATTACGATTATCGTTTAGTTTATACAATCTTTTCAATGATAAGAAATTAAAAGAAAACGATACAACACTCCACAAAAATACGAAGTCAGAATAAATATAAAATTATAAAATAGAAAAAAAAATACAGTTCCGTTTATTATCCTTTGATATTAAAAGTCAAGGACGCGACCTCTCTCTCTCGCTGTCTTCAGAAATCCCGCAAGAAAGGGGTTGGACTAACGAAGTTTCTCCGCCCTCCACTCCGCTGCCTTCGAGGGGGTCTCGCTGCCTCGAGGTAGGGAGGGGGATGGGGGGGAGGGAGAGGGAGGGGAAGATGGGGAGGGGGAGGGATGGGGGACGGGGGGAGGGGAGGGAGGGGGAGGGATGGAGGGAAGGAAGAAGAGAGGGGGTGGGGTGGCAGAGACAGACTAACAAAAGGAAAATGAAGAAAGTAAAGATACATCCACGCACATACGTACACGCACACGCGCGAGAGAGAGAGAGAGACAAGAACAGAGAGCAGAATAGAGACAGAGAGAGAGAGAGAAAAGAGAGAATAGAGAGAGAGAGAGAGAGAGAGGTCACGTCACTGACCTCCCGTGATGGGGTGGCCTGAAGGAGATTAGTATGCATAGCTCATTCTTGGCATCTCTTCACGCTTATTGGTTTACGAAAGGGAGAGAGAGAGGATGAGAGGAGAGAGGAGAGAGAAAGAGAGATAGGGGAGAGAGAGAGGAGAGAGAGAGAAGGAGAGAGAGAGGGGAGAAAAGAGAGAGAGAGAGAGGAGAGAGAAGAGAGAGAGAGAGAGAGAGAGAGAGAGAGAGAGAGAGAGAGGAGAGAGAGAGAGAGAGAGAGAGAGAGAAAGAGAGAGAGAGAGAAGGGAGAGGGGAGGAAAGAGAGGAGAGAGAGAGTGAGAGAGAGAGAGAGAGAGAGAGAGAGAGAGAGAGAGAGAGAGAGAGAGAGAGAGAGAGAGAGCTCTGTATGGATCACATACGAGGCTTTCTACTTCAAATGAAGTCATAATCTAACCCTGTGTTTATATTTTTTTCACCATTGCTATATTATTTGGTTGCCTATTCTTCTTTCTTGTTTTCTTTCTTTCTTTTGTTTTTTGGATTCTTTTTTTTTGTTCGCCTTCAACTCCCGTCTTCCTGTTCTTCCTTCTTCCCTTTTTTTTTTTCTTCTCAGTATTTACTCCGATTCTCATTCTATTCCTCTCTGTCATTCGTCCCTTCTTGCTACCTTCTCTTTACCTCCCCCTCTTCTTTTTCTTCTTCTTCTTTCTTGTTCTTGTTCTTCTTCTTCTTCTTCTTCTTCTTTCTTCTTCTTCTTCTTCTTCTTTTCTTCTTCTTCTTCTTCTTCTTCTTCTTCTTCTTCTTCTTCTCTCCTCCTCCTACCTCCTCTCCTACTCTCTCTCCTCCTTTTTCCTTCCTCCTCCTCCTCCCTCTTCCGTTCCTCCTCCTCTTCTATTTACATAAGTGATTATAATTTTATTTCAAATTTTGAGCATGACCCCATCTTTATTTTGCATTATTTTTTCATTTTCCTTTTCATTTTAGAAGTTTAGCCTTCAGCCAATAGACAAAGCGCCCCCGACCCTACCCCCACCCCACCCCCTCCGGCTCTCTGAGGTGAGAGTGCCACACCGGAGGCTCTTCGGGGTGCCACTTACCTTTTCTACTGCTTTGGAACCCCTTCATGCTCTTCTCTTCTTGCTCGCTGTGTCTTTTGTTTGTCGCAGTTCGTCTCTNTAGTATCTTCACAAAATAACAAACTTCTGAATAAAGCGGAATAATTAATCAAGTACATAAGCAATATCAAATTCCTTAACGACTCCCATCGCGGTGTAAATAAGATCTCGATAAGTCACTTTTAAACGCTCCCATCCCGTGACAAATAAGACGTGCAATTGCTGTTGGAACTGGCCTTAAGAACTTTTATATAAACTTGATACTTAAGAGCGGCAAATCGGCATAGAATTCTTATTTTCCCGGATTTTTCCAGACATCTTTTTTTATTTTAGCCTTGTTTTTCTTTTTCTTTAATCTATTTATTTACTTTTTCCTCGTCTTATTTTTTGTGATGTTTGGGTGTGGTTATGGTAGACGGCAGGAACCGGGAGTTGGTGAGGGTTAGCGCTTTAACCAGGGTGGGAGGGTGGGGTTGGTGTGGGGGGGGGTAGTAGGCTCAGGTCGATTTAATAAACTCAAGGATCTATATTTGTTGTATGAATCAACGTGACTTGGGTGAACTTGGCTCGCTTTTTATAATAATAATTTTGTATTATTTTCCGAAATGGAGCCAATGGCCATTTTCTGATTGTGGGAGGGGGGGCGTAATAGAAAGCACCGGGAAGAGCAAGAATAGAGAGAGAAGCGTAAAGTTAAATGGATAGAGGGATGGGGGAATTGAAGAGGATAAGAGAGAAATGGGAAATGTGAGAGAGAGAGAAAGAGAAAGAGAATACGATAGAGAGGGAGGGAGGAGGGAAGGTTAGAGAGTAGAGAAAAAAGACTGAATGAGAGAAAGAAATGAGACTGAGCAGAGAGCATTGTGAGCAAGGAGAGAGGGAGTCACTGGGAGAGGGAGAGGGAGAGGGCATGAAGAGAGAGTTAGCAGAGATGAGAGAGAGAGAGAGAGAGAGAGACGAGAGAGCAGAGAGAGACGAGAGAGAGAGAGAAGTGAGAGAGAGCAGAGAGAGAGAGAGAGAGAGAAAAGGGAGACAGAGAGAGGAGAGAAAAGGAGAAAAAGAGAGGGGGTAAGGAAAGAAACTTTACAGATACACTCAGAGAGGGGTAAATACGAAGAGAAGAGAATGGGACAAATAATGAAAATCATGCAATTAATCATCATTATATAATAGTGATGATTTTTATTATCATTGATTAATTCATATTATTATTATAATCATGAATCATTATTAGTATAATTATTATCATTTCTTTATCTTTATTTTCGTTATTAACCATTATTTTATTACTATTATTTGTTTATTATTATAGATTATCATCATTATTATTATTATTATTATTATTATTATTATTATGCATATATTGTTACTTCTCTCTATCTTCTATCATCCTATTCACGTTTATTCTACTCATTAATTCATTCATTATTATCCTATTATATCTATATAGATGATGCAATAAAGACAATTTCTTATTATTCTCCTTTATATACCACCTAGTAATCTTATCCTGCAATACACTAATGACAATGGCAACATAGTATTATAACACACATGATGACGATGATAATAATAAAGAACTATACGTCACTCGATACTCTAACAACTGGATTGATAGCGATATCATATATTAATACATATACAATCACATACATCAGTAATACATAATATAATAATGATAGATATACGATATAATCTAATCATTGAGTATTACTAATCGATAATATATTAACATTATAATAATACACCTAATACCTAGTCAGACAGATATTCAGATACAATCAATAATAGAGTCAGTATTATATTTAATCTGTTATAATAGTAATACCATACCTAAGACTATTAATTACTATTGATAAGGAAAATAAGTGGGTAATAGAAGAAATCTATTAGACGATGATGGAATGGATAGATTAACATAACGAATACTTAATAATAATGTACGAATAATGAAGGTAATTATAGTAAATATAATGAATGAATAAACAAATCTCCATAGTAATATAATCGAATAAATAATAGAAACGAAAAGTAATGAATTATAATATTCCCTAATATGATCATGTAAATATCATTATTATTGATTGTTATACTATTATTATAATGATTAGACAACAATAACAATCATAATAAAGGGATGAGAACGAGAATGATGGTTGATAGACTGATGATAATGAATGACCATAATAATATAAGTAATATAGGACAATAATGAGATAATAATAATACATAATAATAATAATAATGAATAAATAATAATAATAATAATAATGATAATGATAATGACAATAATAATAATAATAATAATAATAACATAATAATAACAGAACAACAATAATGGCTAACGAATTAAGCAATAATAATAATATACAATAAATAATGAGTTTAATAACAACACGCAACACCAACAACACGAACACAACAATAATAATAATATTGGATTGAATCGTTTTTAAATTAATAAACAATAATAATAAATAATAATAATAATAAATAATAATATAATAATAAAAAGTAGCAGCAACAGGCACACAACATAACGTAAGAACGGAAGCCAATAGAGCTCCACGGTATATTAAGAACACAATCACAAAGAATAAATTAAAACACAAAAAGAATTCAGCTAGAGAACAAGAGCACATTGCGTGCCAGCCATCCAGTGCCATCCAGTGAGCAAGAAATTCAGGAGGCCATATCAGAGCAGAAAACTCCAGCCATTCAGTCCAGAAATCCAGCCATTCAGAGCCAGAAACTCCAGCCCATTCAGTCGCCAGAAACTCCAGCCATTCAGAAGCCAAAAACTCCAGCCATCTCTAGTTCCAGAAAACTCCAAGCCATAATCAGAGAGGCCAGAAACTCAGCCATTCAGAGACCAGAAACTCCAGCATCTCAGATTCCAGAACTCCAAGGCCCCCCGACCATGATTCAGAGCGCAGAAAAACTCCAGCCAATTCATGTCCCAGAAACTCCAGCCATTCAGAGCCAGAAACTCCAGCCATTCAGGCAGAAACTGTCCAGCCATTCGTCCCAGAAACCACCATGCCATTCAGAGCCAGAAACTCTAGCCATTCAGAGCCAGAAACTCCGCCTCACGAACTCCAGAACTGCCAGCTCTATTGCAGAGCCAGACCTCAGGCCATTAGCAGAGCCACACCCGAACCCAGCCATTCAGTTTCCAGAAAACACGCACGCCATTCAAGAGTCACAACGGCAGCACGCCTATTCGCAGCCAGAAACTGCGCAGCCATTAGAGCCACAACACCTGTTACCAGCCATTCAGCCTTCCAGAAAACCCAGTCCATTCGAGCCAGAACTCCAGCCATATCATGTCCCAGAAACACCACCATTCAGAAGTCCAACACATTCGTCTAAGCAGATCATTCAGTTCACCAGAAACTCCAGCCATTCAGAGCGAAGTCCAGCCTTCAGAGCACAGAAACTCAGCCCATTCAGCAGACCAGACACTCCAGCGCATTCAGATGTCCGCCCAGCACTTCAGCCATTCAGAGCCAGAAACTCCAGCCATTCAGAGCCACGCAAATCAAGTTCAGAAGCCTAGAAAAAACTTTTGCTTCTCCTGCGACACTTATTAGCCAGAACAACTGTTCCACCACTTCCGATCGACTTCACCTGGAGACCGAGCGAGCGAGCGACTTTTTCGGTCCCTTCTAGCGATGCACCGAGATGCCCTACGCGCTTAACGCCAAAGGAATGCGTCGCGTGTATTTCCATCTCAAGAAGACGTAGGAAATGTCATCGGCGACAGAATAGTTCCTTCGACTTTCCGTCGTTTCATGCTCTTTGACAGGTTATATAGAGGGAGAATGCGAGTCCGGATATCTTCGCGCCTTCCCCTGTATTTACGATTTGTTTTTTTTTTTTTTTATGGGTGGTTATTTAGAGAGGTGTGGTTATTTATTTAGGTGGGTGGTATTGATAGTATTGTTATTTCAGTGAAGACGCGCTGGCGGGCACCTAGGAGAAGGATCAGACAGCGAGGAGAGTTTGTGGAGAACAACGCAAAGCTGGACATAGATGTACACATTGAGAGTCCACAGGTCTGTTGTTATCTTCTCGAGTCTTTATTTTGTCACAGCACCGGTCACGGAACTTCCTGCCGGAAAGATCGCTCTTCAAATAATAGTGCCACCTAGTTCGTACCAGACACTCTAGGATCACATCGACATCGATCCGGTAGCCGAAGGACCGTTACCTGACACGTTTGATCTGCGGACGATCGCCAACCCACCACAACCAAATGCTCCGCCGGATGGAAGACTACGTCAACGAGTCATTCTCGTGCCTCATGGCGCGCGCCTTAAACTGTTCCTCAGAGGTAGGCTTAGTGAGGCTCTCGACGTATCAACTCTACGAGACTCCGCCCACTACAGAGGATGACCGGTCGGAAAACGTTCCCCGCACATCATATGAGCAACCGCGAATGTCCGCGCCTGAGAGAGGAAGGGTCTTCTTCTCACTCGAAATGGAGAGGGCGGGGGAGGGGTGAGGGGGGCGGTGCATCCCTTTCCTCTTAAATATGGGGGGACTTTTCGTTCCAATTTTTTTTTTCTCGCGTAGACCACGCAACAGCGTCGGGGATTTTTAATAACCCTTTTTTTGTCGCGCGTTGGCCAACTCTCACTCTTCGTTGTCGACGTCACCCAGGAAATACTCTCTTTGCGGCACTGTGTGCCCGTTAGTAAGTTGTTTGTAGTAGTAAGAGTATAACAGATGCGGGCATGTTTTGTTCGGGGTGAAATTATGCAGTTTTTTTTTCTTACTACAGGCGCGCCGCTGTGAAATCTCAAAGTGACTTTTGGGAGTACGGATTTCATGACGCAGCTGATATTTCTTGTGGGCGGTTTCGCATTTTTGCTGTCGCAGAGGGCATTCATACATACATAGCACATCGCACATACATGTATATGCATATATATATATATATATATATATATATATATATATATATATATGATATATACATGCATATATATATATATATATATATTATATATGTAATAATATATATACTATATATACATATATATATATATATATATATATATATATATATATATATATTATATATATATATATATATATATATATATATATTATATATATATATATTGCTATATATATATAATATAATTATATATATTATATATATATATATCACAAAATTGGTGAATCATATTGGCCATTGGCTGCATCTCACTTCCATCTGTCTTTATTTGTTTGTATTTGAGAATTATGGAGGCTCGATTTGAAATGCGATTCGACAGAGAACAATAGTAGTAATGATGATGATGATGATGGTTGGATGGTGGATGATGATGATAAAGATAATAAATAATAACTATAATAATAACAACAATAATAATAACAGAAAAAATAATATCAATGATAATAACAATAATCCTAATAACATCAATAACAAAAATGATACCAATGATAACGATAATAACAATAACAATACTAACACTAATAATACTAATAATTATACCAATACCAGTGACATATATTAATAATCACAACAACAATCATGAGAGCATCAATTGCAATCAAGAACATCAACATAATCACCTTTGCTATAATTACTTAACCAACAAAATTAGGATCATTATGCGAATAAGGAAAGCACTAACACTTTCACTCATTTCAGAAACCGAAAATAACAACAAAAAAAAACATTAGTTATTATTATTATTATTATTATGTTTTTCAACACACAGGCTCCCTTGGCTGAAAGTTGGGTTTATCAGTCCGTAGATTTTTGTGGGATATTTTTTGTCAACTTTAATTGAAAACCGTAATTATATCTCGATGGATAACCACGAAAGTTAATTACTCCAGATACAGCATCATTTATGTTCGCATGCATTCCCTCATATTGCCAGGCTGTTATCAGTTTTGCTATTATCATTACCATTATTGTTATAATTATTATTATTGTTATCATTATTATAATTACTTTTATGATCAATATCATTGCTATAACTATTATTACGATTATCAATATCCATTATTAAGATTATCAATATCATTATCATTATCATTATTATTACTGTTATCATTATTACCATTATTATCATTATTACTATCATTATCATTATTACTTTTATCATAATTATTACATCATCATTATCATTATCATTATTATCATTATCATTATCCTCACCATAATCATTACTGTTACCATTATCTTTATTATCATTATCATTATCCTCACCATAATCATTACTATCATCCTCATCATCATAATCATCATCACCAGCATCACACAAACGTATCGTAACCCCCTTCCCCCCCCCCCCCAAAAAAAAAAGAAAAAAAAAAAAAAAAAACTAGTCCTGGTAAATAAAAGAATGGAAAGACAAATCCAATTTACTGAAGAAAAAAATATAGAAGAGAATCATTTCCAAACTTTCGGTGAAGAAAAGAGATTTAGAGGAGAGAAGGAGGAGAGAAGGAGAAGAAAGGGAGAAGAGAAGGAGGCGAGAAGGAGAGGGAAATGAGGAGAGGAGGAGAGAAGGAGAGGGAAATGAGAAGAGAGGGAGGAGAGAGGAGAGGGAAGAGGAGAGAAGGAGAGAAGGGAGAAGAGAGGAGAAGAGAGGAGGCGAGAAGGAGAGGAAAATGAGGAGAGAGGAGAGGGAAATGAAGGAAAGAAGGGGGAGAGAAGGAAGAGGGAAATGAGGAGAGAAGGAGAAGAGATGAGAGAAGGAGAAGAGAAGGAGGAGAGAGGAGAGGGAGAAGAGAGGGAGGAGAGAAAGTGAAGGGAGAGGGAGAGGAGAGAAGGAGGAGGAGGAGGGAGGAGGAGGGAGTGGAAGAGGAGATGGAGGGAGGAGTGTGGGGGGAGGGGAGAAGGAAGTGGAGTAAGAGGAAAGTGGAGGAGGAGGTGCGGAAAGGGGAAAGGGAGAAAGGGAGAAAGGGGAGATGGGCGGGTGGAGTGGGAGAAGGGGAGAGGGAAAAGTGGGCTAAGAGGAAAGAGGAGGAGGAGGTGGGCTAAGAGCAAAGGGGAGGTGGGGGGGGAAGGGAGGTGGGGGAAGGGGGAAAGGAGGTGGGGTAAGGGGGAGAGGGGTGAGGGAGAGGGAGGGGAGGAGAGAGAGCCAAGTCACTGAAGTTGACGCCGTATTAAAATGTCGATACTTTAGAAACTTTACGGAGGCAATGTCGTCCGTCTTGCGCAATTAAGTGACCGAGTCAAAGCTGTTTAGAACGAAAATCCATATAAAAAGAGGAGGGATCTTCGACCATCGTGCATGATAAAACGGCGTCGATACTACTGAAAGACGGGGGGGGGGGGGGGGGATGGAGTGGTGAGATGGGGGATGGGGGGGATGGAGTGTGAGGCGGGGGAGGGGGGAGTGGTGATGGAGGGGGGTGGAGGGTGAGAAGGAGGAGGAGGAAAGGAGGGGGAAGGAAGGGTGAAAAGGGAAAAGAGGAAGGGAAGAGAGGGAAAGGAGAGGGAGGGAGGAGAGGAAGGATGAAGAGAGAGGAGGAGGACGAAGAGGGGAAAAGAGGAGGAGGGGGAGGAGGAGGAGAAGGAGGAGGAGGAGAGGAAAAAGGATGAGGATGAGGAAGAGTAGCAAGGAGAGAAAATGAGAGGGGAGAAGTGAAGGAGAGGAGATAGGAGAAGAGGAGGAGAAGGGAAGGAGGAATGAGGAATGAAGAAATGAGGAATGAAGAAGGAGGAGGAAGAGGAGGAAGAAGGAGGAAGAAACAGACGAGGAGGGGCATAAAAAAGAGTTAAATTCAGAGGTTTCACACCCCGTTCACGCTTGCAGTTTAGAATGTCGAATTGAACCAAATCTCAATCTTTAACGTTAATTTTTTTTTATATTCATCTGATTGAAGTGATAGCGGTCGGTCGATAGGAATGGAGGATAGAGTTAATTAAAGCGTATTGAGAACTACTGAATTGTAAAGGAATGTTAATGAATAGCCAAGCGACTGGGTGTGGATATTCTGCAGAGAAAAGATGTACACACGAACGCAGATACATGTGGACGTATCTCTCTTTCTCTTGTCTCTCTTTCTCTCTGTTTCTGTTTCTCTCTGTCTCTGTCTCTGCCTCTCTTTTTCTCTCTGTCTGTCTCTCTGTCTCTGTCTCTGTCCTCTGTCTCTCTGTCTCTCTCTCTCTCTCTCTCTCTCTCTCTCTCTCCCCTTCTTCTCTCTCTCTCTCACTCTCTCTCTCTCTCTCACATACATTTACACAACACACACACACACACACACACACACACACACACACTCACTCACACACTTC
>NW_020870858.1:524907-527477 GCF_003789085.1 Penaeus vannamei
GGGGAAGAAGGAGGGAGGGGAGGAGGAAGGAGGAGGAGGGAGAGGAGGAGGGAGGAGGGAGGAGAGGAAGGAGGGAGGGGAGGAGGAGGAGAGGAGGAGGAGGAGGAGGAAGAAAGAGAGAAAAAGAAAGAAGAAGAAGAAACAAGAGAGGAGGTGGTTCCCAAGGCACCTCAGGGCCCGTGAGGCACCCGGAGGGCACTCAGCTGACTCCAGGTTACTCCAGGTACCTCTGGCGTGGATAAGATCGCGTCGAAGGGATGGTCGTGGCACATCCCGCGGTGGATTCCTTATCCCGGCCTCTGGCCTCCTCTTCCTGGTTTTCCTTCATCTCCTCCTTATGGCCTTCTTCTCCTCCCTCCTTCTTGGCTTCCTTCTTCTCTCTCCTGGTTGGGCCTCCTTTCCTCCTCTTCCTTGTTCCTTCACCTCTCCTCTTGGCCCTCCCTTCTCCTTCCTCTTTTCTTTACTTCCTTCACCTTCTTCCTGGCTTCCTTCCCTCCTCCGCCTCGCGCCTTTGCTCAGTTGCTTCATCTTCATGCATCAGCTTCATTCTGCGTTTTTCTCGCTCATCCTCGTCTCCAGCCTCTCTCATTACCCCCCCCCCCTGCTTGCCTCATCCTCGGCCCGTTCGCTTCATCCTCCACTCAGTCCTCTCGGCTTCATCCTCGAATCGGTTTCACTTCACTAAACCGACCTTGCTTCATCCTGGTCACGCTCATCCTACTCTTGGCCTCGTTCAGATTTTTTCAGCCTCGTAACTTCACCCCGAATCCCCCCCCCCCCCCGTCTCGCGTGCTTGCTTCATTCACTTCGCCTCCGTGCCTTTTAGCATCATCCTCGATTCTTTCGTTCATTATCTCATCCTCGTCTCTCTTCTCTCTCTTTCTCACTCATTCCTGTCACTCATCACTCACAGACACACACACACATTATCTCATCCCCTCTGAGCTTCCTCGTCTCGCTTCATTTGCCTCACTCTTGACTCCCTTGCTTCAACCCTTCCCCCCCTTAAAGCTGGTCACATTCTCGCTTATCCTTATCCCTTAACTCCTTTTCCTTTCACCTGGCGTCGCTGCCGTATTCTCTCCTCCTTTTATATCGCGCCTCACGTTCGTCCCTCCCGTCCTCCTCCCTCTTCCTCTCTCCTACATCCTTCCTTCCTTCCTCCTCTTTTATCCTGTCCCTCTTTCCCTCTCCTCTCTTCCCTTCTCTCTCTCTCTTCCAATCTTCCCCTCTCGCTTCCTCCCTTCCCCTGCTCTCCCCGTCTCTCTCCATCTTCCTCTCGCTATCTCCTGTCTCTCCCCCTCCCCCCTCTCCTCTCGCTATCCTTTCCCTTCCCGTTCAATCCTTTCCCGTCTCCTCCTCTCCTCGTTCCTTCTCTAAACCTCTTCCTCTCCTCTCCTCTACCCCCTCCCACTTCCCCCGTCTCCTTCTCTGCCTCTCACTGCTACTCGCCTCCTCTCTCATATCTCCGTCCCCTCCCGCTCCGCCCTCTCCTATCCGTCCCCCTCCTCTCTTCTCCTCTCCTCCTCTCGCTCCTCTCCCTCTCCTCCCTCCCTACCCCTCTCCTCTCCTCTAAGCCCCCTCCCCTGCCTCGCGTCTCCTTCCTCTTCCCTCAACCTCCCTGCCCCCTCCGCCCTCACCGCAGCCTCGGCTCTCCTCCCCTCATCTTCCCCTCCCTCCCCTCGCCCCTCACACCAGCTGCACGACGTCACTCTCTGTGTCTAGACTGTGACCCTGACATCACCCTTAAGCATCTGAGACGAAAGCACTGCCTCACCCTTGCCTGATGGGGGGGGGGGTGGAGGAGGGAGAGGGTGGAGGTGTTGGGGTCGGGGGGGAAGGAGAGGGGTGGAGGGGGGTGGAGGAGGGAGAGGGTGAGGTGTGGGGTCGGGGAGGAGAGGAGGAGGGGCGGGGGAGATGAAGGAAGGGCGAGGGTGAGGGGGTGAGGTTGGAGGGTTGTGTGTGTGTGTGTGTGTGTGTGTGTGTGTGTGTGTGTGTGTGTGTGTGTGTGTGTGTGTGTGTGTGTGTGTTGAGTGAGTGGTGATGAGTGAGTGGTGATTGAGTGAGTGAGTGATTGAGTGAGTGAGTGAGTGAGTGAGTGAATGGTGCGTGTGCGTGCATGCTGTACGTATATGAAGGGAGGAGGTGAGTTTGGGAAGTAGGAAGTTAAAGAAAGTAAGGGTGAAACTCCAAAAGAGGGTAGTGGGGGGGGTGCGAAGAGGAGTTGGGGGCTTGTACAATGGAGAAGGGGAAGGAGGGGGGGGTGGGGGGGATGAGCCTTGAAGGGAGTAGGGAGTTAGGCATGAAATGAAAGGGAAGAGGGAGTAGGGGGTGGGGAGGGGAGATAGGAGGGAGTGGAGCGGGGAGTCGAAAGGGAGTGGAAGCAGAGAACGTGCAAGAGGGAGGAGAGGGGCAGAGGGGGAGAGACGGGGGAGGGGGAGGGGGGGAAAATCCCCGCCAGGGAGCGACGGCATACAATTCTGAAGTTGAATGGGGGGTGGGGGGGTAGGGTAAGAGGGGGGGGGGAGGGGAGGGGAAGCAGCAAGGATTCCGGGTAAAGAGGGTGAGGG
>NW_020870858.1:528450-540950 GCF_003789085.1 Penaeus vannamei
TGTGTGTTGTGGTGTGTGTGTGTGTGTGTGTGTGGTTTTGTTGTGTGGTGTGTGTGTGTGGTGGTGTGTGTGGTCGAGTGGATGTGAGTGACGTGAGTGATTGAGTGAGTGTGTGTGTGTGTGTTTGTGTGTGTGTGTGTGTGTGTGTGTGAGTGTGTGTGTGTGTGTGTGTGTTGTGTGTGTGTGTGTTGTTGGTGTGTGTGTGAGTGAGTGAGTGAGTGGTGAGGTGAGTGATGTTGAGGAGTGAGTGAGTGAGTGTGTGTGTGGTGTGTCGTGTGTGTGTGTGTTGAGTGTGTGTGTGTTGTGTGTGTGTGTGTGTGAGTGTGTGAAGTGAAGTGAGTGAGTGAGTGTGTGGTGTGTGAGTGTGTGTGTGTGAGTGGTGATAGTGTGTGTGTGTGTGTGTGTGTGTGTGTGTTGGTGTGTGGGGTGTGTGTTGGGTGGTGTGTGTGTGTGGTGGTGATTGAGTGAGTGGTGATTGAGTGAGTGGTGATTGAGTGTGAGTTGGAGTGTGAGTGTGAGTGTGAGTTGTGTGTGTTGGTGTGTGTGTGTTGTGTGTGTGATGAGTGTGTGAGTGTGTGAGTGTGTGAGTGTGTGTGTGTGTGTGTGTGTGTGTGTGTGTGTGTGTGTGTGTGTGTGTGTTGTGTTGTTGTGTTGTGTGTGGTGTGTTTGTGTGTGTGGTTGTGATGGTGCGTGTGTGTTGTGCGTGCAATTGGCTATTATTTCTGTCATAATAAATATAATGAAAAAAATATGACATGGTGCTGTCCGCTTTGCTCGCCCTTTTTTCCGTCTCGCTCGTCCTTTCCCCTTCCTCACATTCTTTCTCTCCTCTTCTCCCATCTCCTTTCCCTTCTGTTCTCTCTTTCCAGTCCATCCCCTCCCCGCCCTCCGCTCTCCGCCTTTTCCTTCTATCTCCTCCTCCCTTCTCCCTCCGCGCCAAAGATGTCCGGGATGGCACCACAGGCCTCCAATTGGAGCCATTTCCCGAACAAGGCCGCCTCGATTTGATGATAGTGAGACGCCACCTCAACGGTGTCCGCCCCCACCGCACGCACTGACTTCTCCCGCCTCTTGATCCCTTACTTTACCCTTAATCTATCTTGACCTTTTTGCGTCTGTCCTTGTTCTTCCGTTCCTTCTAATGCGTATCTCTCTCTCTCTCGGGCGGGGGTCACTCTCCTGGTCTGCTCTCTCTCGGGTCAGTTTCTTTTCTTAGTTGAGTCCTATCTCGTCTACGTTGAGTCTGCTTCTCATCTCAGAGTAGTACTATCTGATTACTTATCAATCTACTCATGTCGTATCATATCTCGTCTCTCTCTGTCTTCAGAGAGAAGAGACCCCCTACATTGATTAGCTCTTTCTCCAAGTTGTTTTTTCGCCTATATCTATCTTATGTTATGCTCTGACTCTCTGTCTTATTCCTGGCCTCCTCTGTGTCTCTCGGACGTTGCGTGCTGCTACTTCTCTCTCTCTTTCTACTCTCTTCCTCTTCTTCTCCTCGTCACTTCTCTCTGCTTCTCTTCTCTCTCTCTTTCTCTCTTCTCCTTCTCTCTCTTCCCTGCAAGTTCTTTTTTACAATTTCCTATATCTCTCGTCCGCTCTTTTCTGTCCTCTCAATCCTTTCTTTATCGCCTGTTCTCCACCTTCCCTTCCGATTTCTCTTTGTTTCTCTAACTCCTTTTCCTCTCTTTCATACTTTCATACTTTTCTTTCTCGTATCTCTTACTCCCACTTCTTGCCGCTTTCAATTTTCCTTTGCCTGTCGCTCTCTTCTCTTATTCATTGTTGCCATCCTTCCGTCTTTTTCCTTTCTCTCACCCTTCTTTATCTTTCCTGTCTCCATCACAAGCATTTTTTTTCTCTCTAACTCCCTGTTCTATCATTTTTTATTGCTTCGTATTCTGCCTCCGCCCACCTTTATTTCCTTCTCTATTACTTCGCTTTACCCATTCGTCTCCCCTTCCTTCGTCCTCTCTTCTTTCCGGTCTTTCCCGTTTCTTCCTTCTTCTCACGTCATAAGTCGAGCAGGCCTGACAAATCTCTCTTCTCCTTTCGCCATGGTTTCTTAAGGGCTTCCCTCGCGCCCTTCCTCCCTGTGAAGGATTTCTGCTTGTTCTTATCTACCTAAGTTTTTTTTTTTACTTATTTTATTTTTATTTTTGTATTAATTATTATTTGTGCGTGTGTCGTTTGATGTCTTTTTAATTTTGTTTATTTCTTTTATCTTCTTTTTTCGTGGTTGGTGCTCTTTTTTTTCCTTTTTTTTTTCTGCCTTCTGTTTTCTTTTTCATTTCTCTTTTTCTCTCTCTTGCCCTTCTTTTTTTCTTCCTCTCTCCATTCTCCCATCCTTGCGTTATTTTCTTTGCCTCTGATTCTCTGTCTTTTTTGAAGCTGACTTCTGTCTGTTGTCTGGTCTCTCCCATCCTATTTTCTTACTCTCTTGTTCTCTTTCTTTTTCATTCCACTCCTCAATGCTCTTTTTCTGCAAGGCAAGTGGGAAGGTATGAAGAAATTACGATTTAAAACACAACCCTCAAAAGCTCAACAGAATTTATAAAGGGCAAAGTGTGTCACAAAAGAGTAAATTAGATCAGAGGAAAGTGTTATAATATTATGAAATGTATACCACCCAAAGAATAGATTAAGACATTAATTATACATATATGATACATTCTTAGATAGAGAAGGTGGGAAGAGGAAATTAGGAAAAGATAAGCAACAGAAAAGATAACAGATAAAGATCAATATATACATCAATAAACATAATTGGAAAAAAGAATTGTGGGATACAGAGAATACTTATTAAGATAAATCACACCTTGTGGGACGCAAAGATTAACATCACAAGACACTAATATACTGAGAGAGCCACAGAAGAGGAAAGTAGAGCGTCTGAAGCGTCAAAAAGATTCTATAGATCAAAAATCAGTATCAAAGCTCGATAAACTATCATAAGGCTCCAAATGAACTATAATTAAAGACTCCGCTTCAAAATATTCCACACGAGAACTGCAAGAAGCATCGGAGGTGCGAAAGAGGGGACAGATTTAAGGTAAATAAACATTAACATAAAAATATATACAATATACATAATAATAAGAATAAAAATATTTATATAATATAAACCAATAAAAGAAGATAGCCTATAGAGGCGGGTCCGATCCTCAGTCGTTACGCGCCTCCCGAGCATCGGATTATGCACGATGGGGCAAATTGCAACTCTGCCTGGGACTTCACCTCCTTCCCTCTCCAGTCCCCTCCTCAATCCCGTTTTACGCCCAGTTCCTCCATCTCCATCTCATCCAACATTCTTACAACTACATGGGTCATTCCCGTCCTTCTACACCCGAAATAATCATCCCTTTTACTATCACATAACCCCTTACTATCCTTTTTCATCCACCCAACATTAATACTCTCCTTACTTCCAGAATAATTATCCTTTTCTAATCAACATAAACTGCCTTTATCTACACATAATGTCCTTACTATAACTCCCATAACATTCTTATATCCCCATAACTCATCTCCTTTTCTATCCTCACATAATCCTGCTTTCCCCCATCTCCCCTTTAACATCCAATCAGTCCTTAAATCCCCCTACATCGTCCGCCCATATCATGAAATTACTACTCCTCCCTTTCTAACCCTTTAGCACAGCTCGAACCCATGCCGCTTTACCTCTCTGACCGGTTTTTCCTCCCTACCTCCCACACACACACCCTCTATAGCCCCGCCCTCACTAAACCCTCTCGTTTACAAAGGTAGTCTTTTTCCCGCGGTCCAGATTATTCGAACTCCTGACGCGCTGGCATCTTTTCCTATTAGATTTTAGTTTTTGTGTATTTTCTTTTCATTTTTCTCTTCTCTTATCTATTATATTCATTCTGTATTTTAATATTTGATAGTTAGCTTTGTATGCTATTTTTGTGTGTTTTTTCTTTCTTTTTTTGTCAAAACTCCCATCTCTTTTTAACCTGTTCTTTCTCTTTCCTCTTTCTTTCTTTTTTTGAGGATGTGAATGATACCCATCAATATATGAGCCTTCTATTTTTCCCTCTCCTTTTTCCCAGCTATTGCTTTGCGATGGGCTCGTGTCGGCGCGTGAGTGTCTCATGCTGGGTGTGGGCGAAGTCGGAGGATACGTCGTATCATTCCCTCTCTCTCTCTCTCTCTTCTCTTCGCCTCTCTCTCTCTCTCTCGTCTCGGTTCTCTTTATTATACAGGTGATTCTATACATGCCAAGTTGAAGGGTGGTGTTTAGTCTCATAGGCTCTCCTGTTTTTTGTATTCTAATTTGTTATTCTTTTATACCTCCCGTTTGTTCTTTTGTTTGGTTTGAAGAAAAAAAAAAAATCGTGGTCGATAATGGTAGATCTTGCCCAATTCTATTACCTAATCTCCTGTAGTGGAAAGAGTGAGTGGGTGGTTGAGTGAGTGGGTGAGTGCGTGGGTGAGTGAGTGGGCTGAGTGATGAGTGAGTAGTTGACAGTGAGTGGTGAGTGAGTGTGGTTGGACTGGGTATGATGGACTGATGTGGGCTGGGTGGGTGGGTGGCGCTATGAGTGATCTGAGTGAGTTGCAGTGATAGTGAGGTGAGCTTCGAGTGTCGTGAGTGATTCCGACGTCGAGTTGAGTTGGGCTGGGCTTGGGTGGTGTTGGGCTGGGTGGGTGGGTGTTGGGTGGGCTCTCCTGTCCATTGATGTGAAGTCCTAGATAGTAACTACCCAGTTTCATCTGCCGTTTGAGTCTCTGAAGTGTTTAATGTCCTCCATGTCCACATATTTTTTTTTATCTTTTTCTATTTTCTTCCATCCTTTCGTTTTTTTTATTCCCTCTTCTGTACCATAAATCCAACGGACCTTGGTACTTACCATTTTATCTTTTCTTCTTCTCTTCTTCCTTTCTTTTTTTCTCCTCTCACTCTCTCCTTTTCTGTCTCTCTCTTCTTTATATTCCCCCTCCGCCTTTACCGATTATTTCTATTTTCGTTTTTTTTTTTTTTTTTTTTTTTTTTGGGGGGGGGTGTACTGGCCGGCATGCCCTTTTCTTGACGCCAACCCTTTTTGTTCAAAGACTTTAAATAGGGAGGGAGGGGAGGTGGTAGCGTCAGGCATAGCGTGTGCATGTTTTTTTTCTCGGTTTCCTCAATATATCTTATTCATATCTGCGCGGCTTATCTACCGTCGTTTTATTTATTTATTTTTTTCTATAGCTCTAAGTGTGTATTCATATATTGTCTTTTGTACTTCATCTTTTTATCGGTTTGTTTCTTCATGTATTTCTCTCTATCTCCTATATTAACAACCCATGCGTCTATCTTTCATATGTTTCTCTCTCTCTTCTTCTCTCTCTCTCTTGTTGTCCTCTCTCTTCTTCTTCCTCTTCCCTCTCATTCCTCGTTCTTCTCTCTTTCTTTCCTCTTCTCTGTTTATGCTCTTCTCTCTCGTCTTCTCCTACTCTCTCTCATCTCTCTCTCTCTCTCTCCTTCCCTCTCTCTCTCTATCTCTCGTTGTGCTCTTTTATGTAACCTATATCCTCTTATCTGGAGTTTATTATCTTTTTATCAAATCCATCTATCCACTGCATATCTATATATAATTCATTATCTACCGTATAATATCAATATAGATGTATGTGTGTGTGTGTATGTGTGTGTGTGGTGTGTGTTGTGGTGTGGCGCGTGTATAGCATTGTACATAGGTGAGCTTTCTAGACTTTAAAGGCGCAACTAAATCTATATGTCAAGCGTCACACAGAAGCAGTCGGACAAAAGCCAGACATATCAAATTGGCGAGCGCAGAGGCGCACGACAATTACCGCACAAAATCTGCCATTTTCCTCTCCCACTTCCGTAAGGTTCGCTCATTTCCATTCCCATTCCGCACAAAACATTCTTTTTTGTTAAATCAAGAAATGAGGAATTACGCTTCTTTCTCAGTTGTCAACATATCGGAAATAATGTTTTGTTCTGGATTGCAGTTTGTTTCTTTTTTCTCTTTGTACTGGTGTTTGAGACTACTTTTTTTCCCATTGTATTTTGAGACTGATTTTTGCTGTTGTGTTTAAAAAGTGTTGTGCCGTTGGTCTGTTGTTCTGTTATTGTCTTGTTATAGCCTTTTTGTATGTTGTTATCTTCTGAAGTTGTTCTGTTTTCCTGTGTTTGTTGTATCGATTTGCCCTCAGATCCTGAGGTATAGTGAACCTTAATCCAATTTGCGGTTTTTGTTTATGAGTAGCCTTTTATGGTTAATGTCATTTACTTTATCTATCATCTATCTCATTCCATCTATCCTCTGTTTTATCAATTTCACTCTCTCCATCCATTCTACATAATACCTCTACCCTCTTGCTTTCCCTCTGTATTTTCCTTAAGCCCTTTAACCTCCCCCGCGCATCCCCCCCTCCACCCGCCATCAATAAAAGTATTTTTCCCCTCAGTCTTCCAGCCTATAATATCTCTTCTATCCAACATTAATTTGTGAGCGTGCCTAGTTTAGGCTTAATCGTGTGCGATTCTCCTCTTCCTCCGCCAAAAAGCCTATCATCAAAGCCCACTTCATCTCATTGTAGCAGTGTGATTAATTCTGATTCACCGTAATTTTCTCTGGTCAATTTATTAACTTTATGTATTTCGTCTTGATTAGGCATGAATTTTGGGTTTAGTGTATTTTCCGCCATTGTTTGTATTTAGTTTGTTTTTTGTTTTTAATGTATGTTTGCTAAGTTTGTACTTCATATAGTTTTAGAATAGAATTGCACTGAACCAAAATACGAAAGCAAAAACAAAGACAAAAGAGGAAAAAAAAATACTACAAGACACTCCATTATATCTCATCCACACCGTGTTTTTTCTCAACCTATACATCCAACACACACACAGCGCTTTATTCGTTTGTGTACTTTTACTTCGCGATCACACCCACACACAACACACACACACACACACACACACACACACACCACACATTATATATATATTTACGTCTACTTATAATTATAATACTATATTATATATAATATATACCCTATATAGTATGACTACCTTGTCGCCGTATATAATGTATGTATATATATATATAATATATATAATATAATATATAATACTATATAATTATATATATATATATATACATATTATAATATAATATAATTTTATAGACATATATATATAATTATATATATATATATATATTATTATATATGTATATATATATGTATATATATATAGTATATTCAGTACAGTCATATCCTAACTTTCTCACTACACTGTATGAGGTATTTATTGTGAGCTAGGGTTGAGGTAGCTATATATATATACTGCATACATAGTGCTGACTAATAATATTAGGAGAAGGGGGGGGCCGCGTCAGGGGTAGTACCATCTATATAGACATAGAGGGACTATATAATAGCACGAAGTAAGGGAGGAAGAGGGCTATAATAGCTAAGTGTATAGATAGATGTACTGAGGTAGCTATGCGGCTGAGTGGTCTTGTATGTATAGTACGTGTAGTAATAGCGACGAAGAGAGGCGAGCCTATACTATCACAGTCACAGAGGAGGGACAATGTATTTCGGAGCAACACACACGCAGCGATAATAATGGAGAATATAGTAGGTATGGACTATTGTCATGGTATGTAATGTGGTGCGTGTCTACTCGTACTTCGTCGGAATATCCTCTTCTTCTCTCTTCATATACATATACCCTATAAATATACGGACGGATAGTAGGCGGCTATAATAAGTCGATATGAGTAAATTATCTGCCTGTAGAGTGTGTTGTTTGTCGTGTGTGTGTGGTCGTTGTCTTTTGTGTGTGTGTTGTGTATGGGTGGGGGGGGGGGTGTGGGGGTGGGTGTCGGGGTGAGTGTGGGGGGGTGGGGGGGTGGGGGGGGTGTGTGTGATGTGTAGTTGTGTATACTATATATACTATATATTAATATCTACTTACTATCTATGTGCTGTGTCGTGTTGTGTGTGTGTGTGTGTGTGTGATGTGTGTGTGGTGTGTGTGTGTTGGTGTGGTGTGTGTGTGTGTGTATGTGTACTATATATACTGTTTCTTTACCGTTATCTTATTACTATTACTTCTTTACACCTACCTACTTACTATTATTATATATTCTATATTCTCTAATTTCATATATACTTATATATAATTGTGTGTGAGTGTGTATTTATGCATGTATTAAATGTATATATACTTAATGTATCACAATAATATTTGTATAAATAAGATTCTTATCGCTGTAAAAAAAAATCATCTGTTGACATACTTCAGCAACATTTGATGCACTCGATACATGATTCGTAATATCGTATCAAAATATTGCATTATATAAATCTCGGACAGATATCATTACACATTCTAATGCCTCGGGGACATAAGATCCCAGATAATCCTACAGCCCTTCCGGCAACTCGTTTTTAAGGATCAGAACTTCAACTGATGAGAAGCGCATTGTGGTGAAATGTGGCGTGAGGAACCCGCAGATTATTTATTCAGAAAATCTATTGTTAAAATGCGTTATATAATCTTTTATCTATCTGTCTATGTATCTATCTCTTTTAATTAAAGTAAATAGATAGATGAATATATATATGTATACTTATATATATATATACATGTATATGTCTATATCTATCTATCTATCTATCTATCTATCTATCTATCTATCTAATCTATCTATCTATCTATCTATATATATATATATATAATATATATATAATATATTATTATATATATTATATATATATGTGTGTGTGGTGTGTGTGTGTGTGTGTGTGTGTGTGTATGTACATATTACATACATACATACAAATATATGTGTATATAAATATATACATATAGTATTATCTATATATATATATTAATAATATAATATATATATGTTATATAGGTATATATGTTACGTATATTATATATAATATATATATAATATATACACTATATATATATGTATGTATAATGTAATATTTAATATATATGTGTGTGGTTGGTGTGTGGTGTTGTGTGATGTTGTGTGATAGTGGTGTGTTGGTGTGTGTGTGGTGTGGTTGTGTGTGTTACATATATACATACATACATATATATATATATAATATATATAATATTATATTATATTATATATAATATATAGTTATGTATTATATAAAATTATATTATATATTAATATAATATATATAATATATGTATGTATTGTATTATATAAATTAAATGAATATATATATTCATATATATACATATATATCATATATATATTATATATATATCTTATATTATATATATATATATAATATGTGGTGTGTGTGTGTGTTGTGTGTGTGTGTTGTGTGTGTGTGTGTGGTGTTGTGTGTTGTGTGTGTGTGTTGTGTGTGTGTGTGTGTGTGTGTGTGTATCACTGTAGTAGAGAGGCGCGGCATCCATAAATATGTTTTCCTTCAAAGCTGTCTGCAACTTCGCTTCCTCCCGATAACAAGTGGCGGCGAAGTTCATTTCCAAACTTTGATGATGTTGGTTGCGTTGATCATACTTAACTCTTGTTAAACTCAAGCTTCCGAAGTTGTAGGAATCCTGATCATAATAGTAAGAGCAAGTAACAACAGCAGAAACAACAAAAATAACAACAACAAAGCAACAACAAAAACAACAACGATAACAACAAGAAAATCATGTGTACGGAATAATGATAACGATATTAATGAATTGTTGATAATGTTATAATAATATTAATAGCAGTAAACCCAAATGCAAGAATAGGGGAGGCAAAAATATTCATAACCACAATAATGATGTTTGTGAAGAAGAAGAAGATTGGGATATTATCATAAAAATTGTCATCTTATGATAATGACGACAATAGGATTGCCATAGTAGCAATAACAATGATAATGATAACGAAGGAGGATTATGATAACGAAAATAAAAGAAATAAGACGGAATTACAACAGTAACAGTATGAATGACTCTATAACCGACGACAGTGATGATGATGATGGTAATGATGGCGATAGTAATGATGGTAATTAAGAATGGCAATGATGCTGTTAACTAGAAGCACTAAGAGGGCGCATACCTCAGCCAAGGCAATATGGTCACTGATACAATAAAAATATTCACACTTGAACTTGAACAACACCAATATTATCACCAACAACAACATCAACAGTAACAACACCAACAACAAAAACAATAATAACAATAGTAATAATAATAATGATAATAATAATAATGACAATGATAATAATGATAATAATGGTAATAATGATAATAATAGTAATAATGATAATAATAATAATAATAATAAACCACAATAAAACGGCATCTCCCTTTAAGCCGGGTCACACAAATTCTAAAATTCTCCTTAACAATGTATCTTGAGAAATGCAGGAAACTCTTAAGATATACAAAAATGTATCAGAGGTTATGCAAAAGGTTTATTGAAAATTCTGACGGAAACCTGGGCTGGATTTGGTAACATCAGGCAAAATTTGCCACAACGCAACCCGGTTATAAGATGAAAGCCTCGAGAAAGAAAATGGCGGCCGTTTGTCAAGCAATCTGTGCTCATGGATGTTTTTGATAACGGAAGACTTCCTGTTGCGTTTTATTTCTCCTTTATTCGCTTATCTGTTTATATATTGAGTGATCTTTTTATATCTATAACAGGATTCTTGCTGTGATATACATTTTTTATTCACATACCCATGTCTTTTTTTTTTTTTTTTTTTATCCAATAACCGATTTGGTAGCTTTATCTGTCTTACATCCATGTATTCAGTTATTGACTTTTATATCTAGTAGGCAGTTCGTTAGCATCATCTGTCCTATGTCTACTTATCTTTTCGGTTCATTGTTAATTTGTATCTATCAGGTATCTTATTAAAGAAGAAGAAGAAGAAAGGAATGAATGAATGAAACACAGAAGAAATATGTGAAATATTGTCATAATTCCCATCTAGAATATTTATTTGTTTGCCTTTTTTTCTTTGCCTACTCCTATTCAATGTATTCACCTTTTTTGTTTACTTACTAATCTATTTGTCTATCGGTGACTTTGCAAGCAACATTTGCCGCTTTATTCACGTATTTACTTGATAACAATATATATGTTTCGTAGGGAGATTCTCAACGTTTCCTTTATTATTGTTACTATTATCACTGTTGTTGTAATTCTTTCGTTAATCGCTGTTCTCTATATAATCCTTCTTTTATTCATTTTCACCTATAACTATATTACCATAACCCATTTCCTTGCCTGTTTCGTCTTGTCTTGTTTGTCGTTCGTTAATAACATCTTCGCCGAATAATAATTCTCTAAAGCGTTCAGTCTTTGCTGAGGTTTCAGGCTATTGCTATTTGATAATATTATTATTATCATTATTGTTGTTCTTGCTGTTGTTGTTATTGCTATTAGTTTTATCATTATTATTATTTTCATCATTGTTATGATTATAATAAGGATAATTATAGTGATAATAATGATTATTATTACTATTATCATTATTATTGCTTTTTTTATCACTATCATCATTATCATTACTATTATTATTACTATTATCATCTGTTACTATCTTTGTTACTATTACTATGACTATCGTTTTTGCTCTCACCACTGTCACGGTGTTTTGACTGTTGTTATCCAGCATAACTCTCCTCAACACCAATATCACATTTTGATATAAACTATAACAATAAAAAGGACAAAAATACACAGACGAACATTGCCCAGCGATAAGCCGTGCAACATGCAACATGAAAGTTTGCGAATATTTTACAAAATCAACCCGGTATTGAACACGACAAAACACACGAGGGGAAAACTTTTTTTCGTAATGGACTTTGGAAACAATTTATGTATTTTGGAATTATTGGAAAACTTTGAAATCGCTTCCAGGATGAGGAAATTTGTAATAGATGAATGGCTGTCACTTATCGAGACTCGGGTGATGACCTAAAGTGATGAATGAACGATAATGAAGAGTGATAATGAATCTTTAGTCTCCGTTGATGAGGGTTTGTTGGTGAATTAATGATGTTTATCTTCCTGTTTTGCGTAATGAGTGTTTTAATTGTTATTTTAAATTATTATTGTCAAGTGTATTGGTTGGTTGTGTTAATATATCATTGTTGATAATCAAAATGTCATCATATTGATAATAGGGAAAGAACTAAGTATATAATTTTTAAAAAATAATGTACCATTTTGAATTTATTATCAACAAATATATTTGCAAAGAGAAAAGAAATCGTGAATACTGCCATACGAACAAAGAAAGCCAAGGTAATTACAATGTGGTTGATGCAAGGAAGTGATTACAAACACAGAAGATTCTTAAGGCTTCTTGCAGGGAGACAGGTGACGGTGCAAAGAGTTAACGCAATCAATATACAAGAGTCTTGATTCGTGAGAGGCCGGTGGGAGCGGGAAGTCAAGCACACACATATATCCGCAGACACACTCATACACATTCTCTCTTCCCCTCTCTCTCTC
>NW_020870858.1:565652-570652 GCF_003789085.1 Penaeus vannamei
CATAATTTTCAATCTTTATGACTTTTATTATTAGGTATAACTGTTCAAACTCGTTATCTGTAAAACGAACAGGGAGGTAGAAAAGAACAGCTGATTAAGGATTAATGTTTTTAATGGTGATAACTGAATTACGGATGATAATTGACTTGATAGTAGAAATGATCATGATGATAGTAATGATGAGAATACTAATAAATGTAAGAAAGGTTACTTTAGAGAGAGCATTAATGTTAATGAAGATGATAGAATAATAGCATTAACAATAAAGATAATGATAGCAATAATGATGATGATAATGATAGTATTGGTAATAATGCTGATAAGATAACAATAGTGCTGATAACATGGATAACAATAATGATGATGATAATAATAATAATAATATAATAATAATAATAATGAAAATAATAATGATAATAATAATGAAAATAATAATGATAACAATAATAAAATGATAACAATAATAATAATGATGATGGTACTGATGATAATTGCAATAGTAATAATAATGATACTAATGATGACAAGATTGATAATGATGATGACAATAATAATAATAATAATAATGATGATCATAATAATTACACCAGTAATATCGATAATATTTCCATTAATAATAAGGATGATAGCAAATATAACGACAATGACAATAATACTGATAATAATGTCTTTGATAATAATGTTGATGATAGTGAAAAGAATATTAGCATTATAAATGACAAAAAATAGTAATGATTAAAGATCATAATAATGATTTAATGACGATGATGATAAAGATCATAATGATGATGATGAGGATGATGAAAGTGAAGGTTAGTCTTAATAACAACAGTAATACTAATGATAACAATAATGATAAACCCAACAACATTCCCAACAATAATAATCATGGAAATAACAACAGACACATAAACAAAAATATATAAAAAGCAGAAAAAAAAATCCACAACTCCACTTCAAGAAATAATCATGGAAATAACAACATACACACAAACAAAAATATATAAAAAAACAGAATAAAAAATTAAAATGCACAACACCAATTCAAGATATAATCTTGGAAATAACATACACATAAACAAAAATATACAAAAAACAAAAAAAAATCCACAACTCCACTTCAAGAAATAATCATGGAAATAATAACATGTACATAAACAAAAATATATATATATATAAAAAATGAAAAAAAAAATAAAATCCACAACTCCACTTCAAGAAACAATCATGGAAATAACAACATACACACAAACAAAAATATATAAAAAGAAAAAAAAAAGTCCACAACTCCACTTCAAGAAATAATCATGGAAATAACATACACATAAACAAAAATATATAAAAAGCAGAAAAAAAATTAAATCCACAACTCCAAGAAATAATAATGGAAATAATAACATACACATAAACAAAAATATATAAAAAGTAAAAAAATAAAAATAAAAATAATAATAATAAAAAAAATAAAAATAAAATAAAAAATAAATAAAAATAAAATAAATAAATAAAATAAAATCCACAACACTTCAAGAAAAGCATTTGTCACGCACGCAAAGATCCAGTGCATTTATTAGCCATCCTTTCTCCTTCACAAAAGCACTCAATTACTGCCATCGAGAGGTAATTACGATAGATCAATACCCTGACAAAGGAACTGAATTTGAGAGACAGTTAAGGACATAATTGTAAACAACACCCCAAGACGTTTGAGTGTTTAACAAAAGGATATTTCCTTTTGGCTTATCTGATGGTAAAGTCTGGTGTAATTTATAGATGTGTAAGTCTGGTGTAAATTATGTAGCTGTGTATCTTTGTATCTAGTTATTTCTTTAAATCCGTCGATTAATCAATGAATAGTTTATGTTTTTATCTATGATTCCATTTGTGTAAGTCTGGTGTAATATGTAGATGTGTATCTTTGTATCTAGTTATTTCTTTAAGTTTGTCGATTAATCAAGGAATAGTTTATCTGTTTTTATCTATGATTCCATTTGTGTAAGTCTGGTGTATTATAAAGAAGTGTATCTTTGTATCTAGTTATTTCTTCAAGTCCGTCGATTAATCAAGGAATAGTCTGTCTATCTTTTCTACCTATGATTCCATTTATCCATCGTTTAATATTTATTTTTCTAACTTTTAATCTTTATCTATGATTCCATTTATCCACCTTTTACTATTCAATTTTCTAACTTTTCATCTCCCCTAAAAAACAACAACAATTCAACTTGTCTATCTATTAGCATCTATCTGCATATCTATCTATACTCTTTTCTCTCTATTAACGATTCCTCACAGTCAAAGATATCCTTCTTTAACTTCTCAGACCACTCGTCCTTCACTTCTATTTTTTCTAACTTTTCCTTGAGCCTCTGATGCTTCAATTATCGCGTAATCGGTTTGTCAATAATCAACGAATGACAATGAACGTAAATTATTGAAGGTGAAGTTGATATGAAAAGGATAATTCTTGTTTGTCAAGCTGATCGATGCATCTTATGTAAGTGTGAAAAGGGAAAAATTTTAATGGTCGTATTTATGTTTGTCTGTGCGTATATGTATATATATATATATATATATATATATATATATATATATATATATATATATATATATGCATATATACATATACATACATATATTATATATATATATATATATATATATATATATATATATATATATGCATATATACATACATACATACATATATATATATATATATATATATATATATATATATATATATATATACTACACACACACACACACACACACACACACACACACACACACACACACACACACACACACACACACACACACACACACACACACACACACACACACACACACACATACATATATATATTATATATATATATATATATATATATATATATATATATATATATATATATATATGTATATATATTTGTATGTGTATATGTGTGTGTATGTGTAGTGAGAGAAAGAGAAAGAGAGAAAAAATATACATACATACATATATATATATATATATATATATATATATATATATATATATATAATATATATATATATATATATATATATATATATATATACATATATATATATATATATATACATATATATATATATATATATATATATATAATATATATATATATTATATATATATATATATATATATATATATATATATATATATAGAGAGAGAGAGAGAGAGAGAGAGAGAGAGAGAGAGAGAGAGAGAGAGAGAGAACGACGGCATATGACACATAAAACAAAAAAAAAAAAAAAAAAAAAAAAAAAAAAAAATCTAACTGCACTGAACCCCCTTTGCCTCCCCCAACAGGCGAAGACGAAGCGACGGTGTTCTCCCTTCAGCCGGACATCTGGGAGGCCCCTCGAGACGACGTCTTCCTCAGGTTCAACATGAGCCTCCAGCAGGTGGCCGCCAGCGTCTCGGAGTTCAGCGTCTGCTCCAGGGTGTTCCCCACGGCGCTCACCACACTCCAGGTCCTGTTCTCCTACGCCACGGCTGATGACACGGCGAATATCCTGGTGATGTGTACGTAGAATGGCGGTGGTGGTTTGTGCGTTGTAATGGTGATGATTCTCGTGATTTTGGTTTTTTTACTTTTTTATTTAATTTAAGCTCTTGTGTATTTGTCGATGAGTCAAGGAGTGCCTTATCATAATAACTGTAGGATTTTTTATTTTATTATTATTACTAATTTTTTCTTTCTTTCTTACTTTTTTTTTTTTTTTTTTTTTTTTTTTTTTTTTTTTTTTACTTTGATGATTCTCAGATATCAAAAATACGAACTTGACCTTCCGGTACAACAACAAACCCCAGAAAGCGATCCAGAACGTGAGCCTGTTTACAATACCGCGACAGTGGCGCCACTACTGTCACGTGGTGGCCGGGGAAACCTACACCCTGTACCTGGACGGCGAGGTGCTGGCCAGCGGCTCCGTCGACGCCGATGACCGCATTTTGCCTCTAAACGGAACCTTCATCGTGGGACAAGAACAGGACGCCTTGTCGAGAGGAATGAACAAGAATCAGATCCTGAAGGGATACGTGACCCAGATCGACTTCTGGAGTTACGGGCTCTTGGCTAAAGATGTGGAGGCGCTGGCCAAGTGCAGGAGCAAGATGGTGGGAGATGTTTATTCCAGCGAGAGGGATGAGACGGAGCTTTTTCATGTGGAGTCGAAGTCGCTTCCTCTTTCGGAACTGTGTCGAAAGGAGGAATTCACTGTCGTCTTCCCTGAGCTCCGAACTTTCGAAAAAGCTGAAGAGATCTGTCACCTGATCAAGACAGAGATATATACCTTAGACACAACGGAAAGCAACAACGACTCACTTCACTTTGCACCAGCAGAACTTTGCCACAAGAAGAAAATGTGGATCGGTCTGATCTACGACACGGATTCGGACGCGTGGAGGAAGCTCAGCGACGGCGAAGTCATAGCCAGAACCAACTTCGCTCGCGACCAACCCGACAACCCGAACAGGGAACAGTGCGTGCTGATGGACACGAACACCGGCCTGTGGAGTGACTACACTTGCAGCACCAACAAGGCCTGTACACTATGTGGCTCTCGCTCGCCGTCGCTCTTGTACTTACGCGGGGCTTGTAGACACACGAAAACCGAGACCATGTTCGAGGTCAATGGGTACCTGAGGGGGAAGCCGCTGTTCCATGGCTATTACGGATTCATGATCATGCTCGACGAGGATCAGAAATGGATCCTGTTCGACACGACGACGAACGAGTCCCTCGCTCGCGTGACCGGAGATACACAGTACCCGTTGGGCAAGCACGTCTGGGTCCTCGCGAGACCCCTGTGTGATCGCTCCCCCGGGGAATTCTTGCCGTTCAGCCTCTCCGCCTGCCAAGACGGCCAGTTCATGTGCCACAACGGAGAGTGCATCGATGTTGCAAACCGCTGCGACGGCACGGACGATTGCAAGGACGAGACGGACGAACAGAACTGCACCATTCTCA
>NW_020870858.1:578152-580652 GCF_003789085.1 Penaeus vannamei
GATAATAAAGATGATCATAATAATGATAATGATGATAATGATGATCATAATAAAAAATAATGATAATGAAATAATAATAATGAAAATAATAATAACAATAATGATAACAATATTAATATGATATAAGTAATGAATTATTATGAATTATTATTCTACAATTATTCTAATTATTATAAAAAAAAGTGCAGAAAAGGCAGGAATGAAAATGAATACCTTCACCAAAGAAATATATTCTCATATAGTGTGAAGATGATTCATTCTCGCTCACACCTTTCTTACATTATCCCAACAGGAATTCGGTTCACGCCAAAGACACCCTTCAGAACCCGAGCCCGAAGAACCCACGGCCTTGACACCCTCGACCAGGAAGCAGAGCGACGCCATACCCATACCAAAGAGCCAGATACCAAGGACGCCTCCCAGTTCGAGAAGTCCCAAGGGTTTTTCGCCTTCCTGCTGGAGAGTCGGCTTCACGCACTTGGTTTTGTAGGGTCTTTTCAGGCCGGTTTCGCGAATCCATACTATCCTGTGTGTTGGGGAGGTGTTTGGATATTTATTGTTTTTTTTGAATTTGTTTTTTTTTAGAATGATAAGAGTTTTTGTGAGGCAGAGACAGAGACAGAGAGAGACAGAGACAGAGACAGAGAGAGAGAGACCAGAGACAGAGACAGAGACAGAGACAGAGACAGAGACAGAGACAGAGACAGAGACAGAGACAGAGACAGAGACAGAGACAGAGACAGAGACAGAGACAGAGAGACAGAGACAGAGACAGAGACAGAGACAGAGACAGAGAGACAGAGACAGAGACAGAGACAGAGACAGAGACAGAGCAGAGACAGAGACAGAGACAGAGACAGAGACAGACAGACAGAGACAGAGACAGAGAGACAGAAGACAGAGACAGAGACAGAGACAGGACAGAGACAGAGACAGAGGACCAGAGACAGAGACAGAGACAGACAGAGACAGAGACAGAGACAGAGACAGAGACAGAGACAGAGAGACACGAGACAGAGACAGAGACAGAAAGAAAGAAAGAAAGAAAGAGAGAGAGACAGACAGACAGACAGACAGACAGACAGAGACAGAGAGACAGAGAGACAGAGAGAGAGAGAGAGAGAGAGAGAGAGAGAGAGAGAGAGAGAGAGAGAGAGAGAGAGAGAGAGAGAGAGAGAGAGAGAGAGAGAGATACAGAGAGAGAGAGAGACAGAAGACAGAGAGAGAGAGAGAGAACAGAGACAGAGAGAGAGAAAGAAAGAGACAGAGACAGAGACAGAGAGAGACAGACAGACAGACAGAGAGAGACAGACAGACAGACAGATAGATAGACAACTAGGCAAACACACACAGACAGAATATCTGAATGGATCTGTCTTTTGCAGTGAAAATAGGTGAGGGATTATGAAGTTGTTTTTGATTGGAGTGAATGAATTATAGTTAGTATGATGAATAATTGCGACCGAGATAATTATGTTAGTTATGATGGCTGCAATTGCATTATTGAGAAAGTGAATGCGAGAGTGTGATAAGTGAGTGCTAGAGCAGTATGTTATTGTATAGTTGGTTTGTATATGTTTGAATATTGTATGAAACACGGAACATTTTTCTCGCATTTCTTTTGTATTACATTGATGACATCATTTATTCAAAGGGAATCGTCTGCTTTTTTGTTGTTTTCTAGTTTTGTTTATTTATTTATTTGTTTTTTTAGTGAATTCCTTAGTATTGGTTTTACTTAAGTCAGAAGGGCACTGGTTCTTTTATATCACTTTTAAAAAAATGCTGATGTTCTATTCATAGTGGAAATGTATAATTTCGTGTGTAAATGGTAAATCTTATTTGGAGAGAGAGGAAATAACGTGCGTATAGGTGTGTGTCAGAGAGAAATAGAGATAATTATGATGATACGAACAACAAAAATAGAATTATTACATGGTGATAATTATTACATGGTGACAGTTATGATAATGGTGATAATGATAACAAAATGATAATGATAACAATAATGATGATAACATGTACATCAATAATAATTATAACATTTACATCAATAATAAGGATAACAACAGCCAAAACAATAACGATAACAATAATAACAATATTAATAATCCTTATATCAATAATACCAACAATAACAATAATGACAGTGATAACACCACTAGAGACAAAAACAACGAGACTATTAACAACAACAACAAAAAACAATAAGTAACAACAAAGTAACCTTACATTTCATCGAAAAGGCGCTTCAGAGGAGAGTTTCTCGGGAATCCAATCGCCCCAGTTTCAAGAAAGAGGGTTTCGGATCCCATCTTGAGTGTGCAGACGTTCATGACACCCACTGTGCACGCCCCGGGGGAAGGTATAGGATTAGGAGGCAATAAAGTAATAATTTCGGCATGTGTAAAGGGGATAGGGAGAGGGAGAGGGAGAGGGAGAGAGAGAGAGAGAGAGAGAGAGAGAGAGAGAGAGAGAGAGAGAGAGAGAGAGAGAGAGA
>NW_020870858.1:603152-605652 GCF_003789085.1 Penaeus vannamei
CACGTTGAAAACTGATTATAGATAGAAATATCAAAATCTAATGAAATGTGACTTGATTCCAGAATGATAGAAATAATTATAGAATCAATAAGAATGTAATGACATGTTATCATTTGTGTTATAATATACAATAGTTACGACAACAATGATACCGATAATAATGATAACAGAAATAGTACTAATGATAATGAAACAACAACAACAAAAAATAATGTGATGAGTATGATAATAATGTTGATAACAGGAATAACAACAAAGATAGCAACATAAACGATAATAATGATGATGATAACTAGGGTAATAGTAACAGAATGCGATAATTGGTGGCAACTGTTTTGATAATGATCATGATAAATACAATAGCAATAATGATAACCATAGTTATGCTATTGATAATTATGGTGATGATGATGGTCATGATGAGGATAAAAATAATGATGATTATGAAGATGACGATGATAATGATGATGATTATGATTATAATGATTATTATTCTAATGATAATATTTATGATGATAATGATTATGATGATGACGATAATGATGATAGTGAAAATAATGATGATGATAATACCAGGAACTATATTAATATCAACCAGATCATCATTTATATTTTGAAATAATGCTAATGATGATAAAAGAAGAAGCAGAAAAAGAATCAGAAAAAAAAACAACAACAGAAAACAGGAAGAACAACAGAAAAAAAGAGGAAACAAACAAAAGCATAATAAAGGAACAACAACAGAAAAAAACAAACAAACAAACAAAAAAAATTATTGATAACACAGCAACACCATACATATCGAGACACCAAACCTTCACAAACGCCGTCTTAATAAAAGCCCCTTTAAATGAAGTTAACATCGGAAGAAGTGGTCGGGTGAGGTGAAGTTGCGAGTCCTCCCAGCAGCCAACATTTTGCAGTGCATAACGTCCTCCTTGCAACAGACTTGCTTCACTTACTGTCCCTTCACATACGTTTCTCTTGCCCTGTCGGTTGAAATTTGTTATAGGCAAAAGGACAGGAAGGAAATTGATAAATTGATACATAAATAAGTAATGGTTTTCGTGATGGTGACTAATAAGGACATTGAGGATAATTTGTGTCGAAATTCGTGGTTGTAGTAATGATTATTTTTCCACATGGTAATTGTTACTTATAAGAGGAATCATGAAAATTCCTATCAATATGATAATCGCTACAATTTAATACATACACTCATAGAGAAATACATCAGAATAAATATTCGAACAATATAAAACAAAACAACAACAAATTTCCTTCTGCTTGGCCTCATCATCGCCATTGTTAAACAATCCATACGCCCATATAGAAATACACCCAAATAAATATTCGAACAAGATGAAACAAAACAACAACAACAACAAAATCCTTCTGTTTCGCCTCATCATCCATACACCCATATAGAAACAGACCCAAATAAATACTCGAACAAGATGAAACAAAACAACAACAACAACAACAAAATCCTTCTGTTTTACCTCATCATCCATACACCCATATAAAAATACACCAAAATAGATACTCGGACAAGATGAAACAAAACAACAACAACAACACAAAAATCCTTGTGTTTTACCTCATCATCCATACACCCATATAAAAATACACCAAAATAGATACTCGGACAAGATGAAACAAAACAACAACAACAACAACAAAATCCTTGTGTTTTACCTCATCATCCATACACCCATATAGAAATACACCCAAATAAATATTCTGACAAGATGAAACAAAACAACAACAACAACAAAATCCTTCTGTCTTGCCTCATCATCCATACACCCATATAGAAATACACCCAAATAGATACTCGGACAAGATGAAACAAAACAACAACAACAACAAAATCCTTCTGTCTTGCCTCATCATCCATACACCCATATAGAAATACACCCAAATAAATATTCTGACAAGGTGAAACAAAACAACAACAACAACAAAATCCTTGTGTTTTACCTCATCATCCATACACCCATATAGAAATACACCCAAATAGATACTCGGACAAGATGAAACAAAACAACAACAACAACAAAATCCTTCTGTCTTGCCTCATCATCCATACACCCATATAGAAATACACCCAAATAAATATTCTGACAAGGTGAAACAATACAACAACATCAACAAAATCCTTCTGTTTCGCCTCATCATCCATACACCCATATAGAAATACACCCAAATAAATACACGGACAAGATGAAACAAAACAACAACAACAACAAAATCCTTCTGTTTCGCCTCATCATCCATACACCCATATAGAAATACACCCAAATAAATATTCGAACAAGATGAAACAAAACAACAACAACAAAATCCTTCTGTTTCGCCTCATCATCCATACACCCATATAGAAATACACCCAAATAAATACTCGGACAAGATGAAACAAAACATTAACAACAACAAAATCCTTCTGTCTTGCCTCATCATCCATACACCCATATAGAAATACACCCAAATAAATATT
>NW_020870858.1:625652-638152 GCF_003789085.1 Penaeus vannamei
CCTCCACCCCCCCACACATAAAACCCATCCATCCCTATAAATAAATAAATAAATAAATAAATATATCATAACCCCCCTCCCCCCACACACATAAACACACATAAAACCCATCCATCCCTATAAATAAATGAATAAATAAATAAATAAATGTATCATACCCCCCCCCCAAACAGACACACATAAACACACATAAAACCCATCCATCCCTATAATAAATAAATAATAAACATATCACACACCCCTCCCCCCACACACACATAAACACACATAAAACCCATCATCCCTATAAATAAATAAATAAATATATCATAACCCCCCCCCACACACACACACACACATAGAAACACACATAAAACCCATCCATCCCTATAAAATAAATAAATCAATAAATAAACATATCATACCCCCCCCACACACACACATAAACACACATAAAACCCATCCATCCCTATAAATAAATAAATAAATATATCAAACCCCCTCCACACACACACACACATAAACACACATAAAACCCATCCATCCCTATAAATAAATAAGTAAATAAATAAATAAATAAATAAATAAATAAATAAATAAATAAATAAATAAAATAATAAATAATAAACATATCATACCCCCCTCCCCACCCACCCCACACACACATAAAACACATAAAACCCATCCATTCCTATAAATAAATAAATAAATAAACATATCACACACCCCTCCCCCCCACACACATAAACACACATAAACCCATCCATCCCCATAAATAAATAAATAGATAAATAAATAAATGTATCATACCCCCCCCCCAACACAGACACACATAAACACACATAAAACCCATCCATCCCTATAGATAAATAAATAAATAAATATATCATAACCCCCCCCCCACACACACACATAAACACACATAAAACCCATCCATCCCTATAGATAAATAAATAAATAAATAAATAAATATATCATACCCCCCCACACCATAAACACACATAAAACCCATCCATCCTATAAATAAATAAATAAATATAATATAACATACCCCCCCCTCCACCCCCCCCACACACATAAAACCCATCCATCCCTATAAAATAAATGAATAAATAAATAAATAAATATATCATAACCCTCCCCCTGCCACACACACACATAAACACACATAAAAACCCATCCAACCCTAAAAATAAATAAATGAATAAATAAATAAATAAATAAATAAATATATCATACCCCCCACCCACACACACACACATAACACACATAAAACCCATCCATCCCTATAAACAAATAAATGAAAATAAATAAATATATCAAACCCCCCTCCCACCCCCCACACACATAACACACACATAAAACCCATCCATTCCTATAAATAAATAAATAAATAAATAAACATATCATACCCCCCCCCCACATACACATAAGCACACATAAAACATCCATCCCCTATAAATAAATAAGTAAATAAATAAATAAATAAATAAATAAATAAATGAATAAATATATCATACCCTCCCCCTCCCCCTCCACCCCCCCACACACACATAAACACACATAAAACCCATCCAACCCTATAAATAAATAAGTAATAAGTAATAATAAATAATAAATAAATAAATAAATAAATAAATAAATAAATAAATAAATAAATAAATAAATAATAAATAAATAAATAAATAAATAAATAAATAAATAAATATACATACCCCCTCCCCTCCCCCTCCACCCCCCCCCACATAAACACACATAAAACCCATCCAACCCTATAAATAAATAAATAAAATAAGTAAATAAATAAATAAATAAATAAATAAATAAATAAATATAATAAATAAATAAATAAATAAATAAATAAATAAATAAAATAAATAAAAAAATAAATATATCATACCCCCCTCCCCTCCCCCCCTCCACCCCCCCCCCACACCACACATAAACACACATNAAGGGAAGTGGAGGAGGAGGAGAGAGCAAGAAAAGCGGAATGGAAGAGGAGAGAGGAGAAAGAAAGATCTAGGAGAAGGGTGGAAAGAGGAGGAGGAGGAAAGAGAGAAGGAAGTGGAGAAGAAGGAGGAGGAGAGAGAACAAGAAAGGCGGAATGGAAGAAGAGAAAGAAAGGTCCAGAAGGGAGGAGGAGGTGATGGAGATAGAGAAGAGAGAAGGGAAGTGGAGAAGGAGAAGAGGGCAAGAAAAGCGGAATGGAAGAGGAGAGAGAAAGGTCCAAAAGGGAGGAGGAGGTGATGGAGATAGAGGAAGAGAGAGAAGGGAAGTGGAGGAGGAGGAGGAGGAGAGAGCAAGAAAAGCGGAATGGAAGAGGGGGAAGAAAGTTCAAAAGGGAGAGGAGGTGATGGAGATAGAGGAGAAGAGAGAAGGGAAGTGGAGAAGGAGGAGGAGGAGAGAGCAAGAAAAGCGGAATGGAAGAGGAGGAAGAAAGATCCAGAAGGGAGGAGGAGGTGATGGAGATAGAGGAGGAGAGAGAAGGGAAGTGGAGGAGGAGGAGGAGAGAGCAAGAAAAGCGGAATGGAAGAGGAGAAGAGGAGAAAGAAAGATCCAGAAAGAAGGGTGGAAAGAGGAGGAGGAGGAGGAGAGAGAAGGAAGTGGAGAAGGAGGAGGTAGAGAGCAAGCAGCGAATGGAGGAGGAGAAGAGGAGAAAGAAAGATCCAGAAGAAGGGTGGAAAGAGGAGGAGGAGGAGAGAGAGAAGGGAAGTGGAGAAGGAGGAGGAGAGAGCAAGAAAAGCGGAATGGAAGAAGAGAAAGAAAGAAAGGAGAAGGGGGAGGGAGGAAGAGGAGGAGGAGGAATTGGCAGAGAGGGGGGGGGGCTGGCCGGGGCACGAACTCGGGTCCTTACGACTGCGAAACAAAACCTCAGCCCACTTGAGCTTCCACGCCCATTCTTTTTGCACCTAAAAAGGGGATTCGATCACGCTACGCCCTTCTGTTGCACCTTTAAAAGGGATCCGATCACGCTACGCCCTTCTGTTGCACCTATAAAAGGGGATTCGATCACGCTACGCCCTTCTGTTGCACCTTTAAAGGGGATTCGAGTCCAAATCCTCCAACCACAGGACCATCGCAACTGAGAGACCAGTAAAAGAACATTGCCAAAATCAGGAATTTGTGCAGCCACAACGATGACGACAATGACGAACAAATAACAACAGAGACGACAACGACGAACAAATAACAACAGAGACGACAACGACAAACAAATAACAACAGAGACAGAGACGACAACGACAAACAAATAACAACATAGACAGAGACGACAACGACAAACAAATAACAACAGAGACAGAGACGACAACGACAAACAAATAACAACAGAAACAGAGACGACAACGACAAACAAACAACAACAGAGACAGAGACGAGAGACGACAACGACAAACAAATAACAACAGAGACGACAACGACAAACAAATAACAACAGAGACAGAGACGACAACGACAAACAAATAACAACATAGACAGAGACGACAACGACAAACAAAATAACAACAGAGACAGAGACGACAACGACAAACAAATAACAACAGAGACGACAACGGCAAACAAATAACAACGGAGACAGAGACGACAACGACAAACAAATAACAACGGAGACAGAGACGACAACGACAAACAAATAACAGAGACAGAGACGACAACGACAAACAAATAACAGACAGAAACGACAACGACAAACAAATAACAGACAGAGACGACAACGACAAACAAATAACAACAGAGACGAGAGACGACAACGACAAACAAATAAGAACAGAGACAGAGACGACAACGACAAACAAATAACAAACGAGACAGAGACGACAATGACGAACAAATAAAAACAGAGACAGAGACGACAACGACAAACAAATAACAACAGAGACAGACGACAACGACAAACAAATAACAACAGAGACAGAGACGACAATGACGAACAAATAACAACAGAGACAGAGACGACAACGACAACAAATAACAACAGAGACAGAGACGACAACGACAAACAAATAACAACAGAGACAGAGACGACAACGACAAACAAATAACAACAGAGACAGAGACGACAACGACAAACAAATAACAGAGACAGAGACGACAACGACAAACAAATAACAACAGAGACAGAGACGACAACGACAAACAAATAACAACAGAGACAGAGACAACAACGACAAACAAATAACAACAGAGACGACAACGACAAACAAATAACAACAGAGACAGAGACAACAACAAACAAATAACAACAGAGACAGAGACGACAACGACAAACAAATAAACAAAGAGACAGAGACAACAACGACAAACAAATAACAACAGAGACGACAACGACAAAAAAAACAACAGAGACAGAGACAACAACAAACAAATAACAACAGAGACAGAGACGACAACGACAAACAAATAACAACAGACACAGAGACGACAACGACAAAAAACAACAACAGAGACAGAGACGACAACGACAAACAAATAACAACAGAGACAGAGACGACAACGACAAACAAATAACAAACAGAGACGAGAGACGACAACGACAAACAAATAACAACGGAGACAGAGACGACAACGACAAACAAATAACAACAGATACGAGAGACGACAACGACAAACAAATAACAACAGAGACGAGAGACGACAACGACAAACAAATAACAACAGAGACGAGAGACGACAACGACAAACAAATAACAACAGAGACGAGAGACGACAACTACAAACAAATAACAACAGAGACGAGAGACGACAACGACAAACAAATAACAACAGAGACAGAGACGACAACGACAAACAAATAACAACAGACACGAGAGACGACAACGACAAACAAATAAAACAGAGACAGAGACGACAACGACAAACAAATAACAACAGAGACAGAGACGACAACGACAAACAAATAACAACAGAGACAGAGACGACAACGACAAACAAATAACAGAGACAGAGACGACAACGACAAAAACAAATAACAACAGAGACAGAGACGACAACGACAAACAAATAACAACAGAAACAGAGACGACAACGACAAACAAATAACAACAGAGACAGAGACGACAACGACAAACAAATAACAACAGAGACAGAGACGACAACGACAAAAATAACAACAGAGACAGAGACGACAACGACAAACAAATAACAACAGAGACAGAGACGACAACGACAAACAAATAACAACAGAAACAGAGACGACAACGACAAAAAAAATAACAACAGAGACAGAGACGACAACGACAAACAAATAACAACAGAGACAGAGACGACAACGACAAATAACAACAGAGACAGAGACGACAACGACAAACAAATAACAACAGAGACAGAGGCGACAACGACACAAACAAAAACAACAGAGACAGAGACGACAACGACAAACAAATAACAACAGAACAGAGACGACAACGACAAACAAATAACAACAGAGGCAGAGACGACAACGACAAACAAATAACAACAGAGACAGAGACGACAACGACAAACAAATAACAACAGAGGCAGAGACGACAACGACAAACAAATAACAACAGAACAGAGACGACAACGACAAACAAATAACAACGGAGACAGAGACGACAACGACAAACAAATAACAACGGAGACAGAGACGACAACGACAAACAATTAACAACAGAGACAGAGAAACGACAACGACGAACAAATAACAACAGAAACAGAGACGACAACGACAAACAAATAACAACGGAGACAGAGGAGACAACGACAAACAAATAACAACAGAGACAGAGACGACAACGACAAACAAATAACAACAGAGACAGAAACGACAACGACAAACAATTAACAACAGAGACAGAGACGACAACGACAAACAAATAACAACGGAGACAGAGGAGACAACGACAAACAAATAACAACGGAGACAGAGGAGACAACGACAAACAAATAACAACGGAGACAGAAACGACAACGACAAACAATTAACAACAGAGACAGAAACGACAACGACAACAAATAACAACGGAGACAGAGGAGACAACGACAAACAAATAACAACAGAGACAGAGACGACAACGACAAACAAATAACAACAGACAGAGACGACAACGACAAATAAATAACAACAGAAACAGAGACGACAACGACAAACAAATAACAACAGAGACAGAGGCGACAACGACAAACAAATAACAACAGAGACAGAGACGACAACGACAAACAAATAACAACAGAGACAGAGACGACAACGACGAACATAATAACAACAGAGACAGAGACGACAACGACAAACAAATAACAACAGAGACAGAGACGCAACGACAAACAAATAACAACAGAGACAGAGACGACAACGACAAACAAACAACAACAGAGACAGAGACGACAACGACAAACAAATAACAACGGAGACAGACGACAACGACAAACAAATAACAACAGAGACAGAGACGGCAACGACAAACAAATAACAACAGAGACAGAGACGACAACGACAAACAAATAACAACAGAGACAGAGACGACAACGACAAACAAATAACAACAGAGACAGAGACGACAACAGCAAACAAATAACAACAGAGACAGAGACGACAACGACAAACAAATAACAACAGAGACAGAGGCGACAACGACAAACAAATAACAACAGAGACAGAGACAACAACGACAAACAAATAACAGCAGAAACAGAGACAACAACGACAAACAAATAACAACAGAGACAGAGACGACAACGACAAACAAATAACAACGGAGACAGAGACGACAACGACAAACAAATAACAACAGAGACAGAGACGACAACGACAAACAAACAACAACGGAGACAGAGACGACAACGACCAACAAATAACAACAAGACAGAGACGACAACGACAAACAAATAACAACAGAGACAGAGACGATAACGACAAACAAAATAACAACAGAGACAGAGACGACAACGACAAACAAATAACAACAGAGACATTGACGACAACGACGAACAAATAACAGAAACAGAGACGACAACGACGAACAAATAACAACAGAGACAGAGACGACAACGACAAACAAATAACAACAGAGACAGAGACGACAACGACAAACAAATAACAACAGAGACAGAGACGAACAAATAACAACAGAGACAGAGACGACAACGACAAACAAATAACAACAGAGACAGAACGACAAGACAAACAAATAACAACAGAGACAGAGACGACAACGACAAACAAATAACAACAGAGACAGAGACGAACAAATAACAACAGAAACAGAGACGACAACGACAAACAAATAACAACAGAGACAGGAACGACAAGACAAACAAATAACAACAGAGACAGAGACGACAACGACAAACAAATAACAACAGAGAAGAGACGACAACGACAAACAAATAACAACAGAGACAGAGACGACAACGACAAACAAATAACAGAGACAGAGACGACAACGACAAACAAATAACAACAGAAACAGAGACGACAACGACAAACAAATAACAACAGAGACAGAGACGACAACGACAAACAAATAACAACAGAGACAGAGACGACAACGACGAACAAATAACAACAGAGACAGAGACGACAACGACAAACAAATAACAACAGAGACAGAGACGACAACGACAAACAAATAACAACAGAGACAGAGGCGACAACGACAAACAAATAACAACAGAGACAGAGACGACAACGACAAACATAACAACAGAGACAGAGACGACAACGACAAACAAATAACAACAGAGACAGAGACGACAACGACGAACAAATAACAACAGAGACAGAGACGACAACGACAAACAAATAACAACAGAGACGAGAGACGACAACGACAAACAAATAACAACAGAGACAGAGACGACAACAGCAAAACAAATAACAACAGAGACAGAGACGACAACGACAAACAAATAACAACAGAGACAGACGACAACGACAAACAAATAACAGCAGAGACGACAACGACAAACAAATAACAACAGAGACGACAACGACAAACAAATAACAACAGAGACAGAGACGACAACGACAAACAAATAAACAGAGACAGACGACAACGACAAACAAATAACAACAGAGACAGAGGCGACAACGACAAACAAATAACAACAGAGACAGAGACGACAACGACAAACAAATAACAACAGAGACAGAGCGACAACGACGAACAAATAACAACGGAGACAGAGACAACAACGACAAACAAATAACAACGGAGACAGAGACGACAACGACAAACAAATAACAACAGAGACAGAGACGAGAGACGACAACGACAAACAAATAACAACAGAGACAGAGACAACAACGACAAACAAATAACAACAGAGACAGAGACGACAACGACAAACAAATAACAACAGAGACAGAGACGACAACGACAAACAAATAACAACGGAGACAGAGACGACAACGACAAACAAATAACAACAGAGACAGAGACGACAACGACAAACAAATAACAACAGAGACAGAGACGACAACGACAAACAAATAACAACGGAGACAGAGGCGACAACGACAAACAAATAACAACGGAGACAGAGACGACAACGACAAACAAATAACAACGGAGACAGAGACGACAACGACAAACAAATAACAACAGAGACAGAGACGACAACGACAAACAAACAACAACAGAGACAGAACGACAACGACAAACAAATAACAGAGACGAGAGACGACAACGACGAACAAACAACAACAGAGACAGAGACGACAACGACAAACAAATAACAACGGAGACAGAGACGACAACGACAAACAAATAACAACAGAGACAGAGACGACAACGACAAACAAATAACAACAGAGACAGAGACGACAACAACGACACTAAAGCTAGGGTCACGCTAGGTTCGACAGTCTGGCCAAGGATAGCTTTTGGCTGAGCAGCTGACCTGACTTTGGCGAGGGATCCTAGGGCAGGGAAGGCTGGTGTGATCCTAGCAACAATATTTAAAAAAAAGTAAAAATTTCGAATAGGTTTTCTCCTCCTCCTCTTCCTCCTCGTCATCGTCGCCGTCGCCCTCTTCCTCCTCCTTCTTCTATTCCTCCACTTAGTCCTCCTCCTCTCCTCTTCGTCTTCTTCCTATTCCTCCTCCTCCTCCTTTTCTCTCGCCCCTCTACCCCTCCCCCTCTCCTTCTCTTAGTCCTCCTAGTCCTCTTCCTCTTCCCCCTATCCCTCCTCCTCGTCCTTCTACTCCTCCTGTTCCCCCCTATTCCTCCTCCTCCTCCTCCTCCTCCTCCTCTCCCATCCTCCTCTTCCCCCCTATCCCTCCTCCTCATCCTCTTCCTTCTCCCCTTCCTCCTCCTCCTTCTCTTCTCCCTATCCCTCCTCCTCCTCGTCCTTCTACTCTTCCTCGTCCTTCTCCCCTCTCCTCCTCTTAGTCCTCCTCATCCCCCATCCTCCTCATCCCCCTCCTCGTCCTCCTCGTCCTCCTCCTCCTTCCCCCTTTCATTTTATTTCTTGAAATAAAAGAGAAGAAAAAATGGAGGAGGAGAAGAAGAAAAAGGAGGAGGAGGAGAAGAAGAAAAGGAGGAGGAGGAGAAGAAGGAGAAGAAGAAGACGAAACAGAAGCAGCAGCAGAAGAAAGAAGACGAAACAGAAGAAAAGAAAAGACGAAACAAAGAAAAAGAAGAAGAAGACGAAACAGAAGAAGAAGGAGGAGGAGGAAAAAGAAGAGAAGGAAGAAAGGAAGCGGAAACGAGTAGAAGAAGGAAGAGAGGAGCGGAAACGAGTAGAAGAAGGAGGAAGGAGGAAGTAGGAAGAAGGAAGAAGAAGAAGAAGACAAAACAGAAGAAGAAGAGGAGGAGAGGGAAAAAAGATAGAAGAAGAAGGAAGAGGAGGAGCGGAAAACGAGGTAGAAAGATTCTTCCTTGTCTTTCCTGCCACGGAGAAGGATGCAAAGGGGAAGGCATGGAGGATGTTAGCGAGGTCACCGAGGAGGAGGAGAGAGGAGGAAGGAAGGAGAAGAAGAAGTAAAAGGAAAAGAAGAAGGAGGAGAAGGAGAAGAAAAGGGAGGGAGAAGAGGAGGAGGAGGAGGAGGAGGAGAAGAAGAAGAAGAAGAAGAAGAAAGGAGGAGGAGGAGGAGGAGAAGAAGAAGTAGAAGAAGTAAAAGTAGAAGAAGAAGAAAAAAAGGAGAAGAAGAATGAAGAGGAGAAGAAGAAGGAGGAGGAGGAGAAGGAAAAGGAAGAGGTTGAGCAGGAGGAAGGGAGGAAAGAAGGGAGGGATAGAGGATGGTAGAGAGAGACGGAGGGAGGAAGGGAAGCAGGTGAGGGAGGGAGAAAGAGAGAGAGAACGAGAGAGATAGAGATAGATAGAAGAGAGAGAGACAGAAGACAAGGAAGAGGGAGAGAGAGAGAGAGAGAGAGAGAGAGAGAGAGAGAGAGAGAGAGAGAGAGAGAAGAGAGAGAGAGAGACGAGAGAGAGAGAGAGAGAGAGAGAGAGAGAGAGAGAGAGAGAGAAACACCAGGGACCGAACGAGAGAAAAGAAAAGAGAAAAAAGAAAAATTAAAGAAAGAAAGAAAGAAAAACAAATGCACTTTCACCATGCGCACAGAACTTCCCCCCCTCCCTCCCCCTCCCTCCTCACTCATTCAAGCGCCCCCCCCCCTCCCCATGAGAGCAGCTGTCATGCACGAGTACCCTCCCTCCCACTCCACCCCACTTCCCCTCACCTCCAACTCTTCGCTCTCTCCCAACCCTCCCCCCTCCTACCCCCTCACCTCTAACTCCTCACCCTCTTCCCCAACACTCCCCCTCCCCCCTTACCTCCAACCCTCCACCCTCTCCCCCAGCTCTCCACCATCTTCCCCCCCTCCCCTTCCCCCCCCCTCACCTCCAACTCTCCACCCTATCCCCCCAACCCATCCCCCCTTCACCTCCCCCTCCCCCCTCACCTCCAACTCTCCCCCCTCTTCCACCCCCCTTCACCTCCAACTCTNAAAAAAGAAAAAAAAAAAAAGAAAAAAAAAGAAAAAAAAGAGCAAAAAAAAAAAAAAAAAAGCCGCAAAAAGCCCCGAGAGCAATAGCCAAGGATCGTGAATCTTGTCAATGACAGATAAAAGGTCTTGTCGGCGATTAGAAATAGTGACGATATTTCATAAATATTTTTCTTGGTGATGGGGAGGTGGCGAAGAAAGAGGGGGGAGGGAGAGGGATGGGATGAGGGGGCAGGAGGAAGGGGTGGGGAGGGAAGGAAGGGGAGAGAGAGAGGAGCAGAGGAGAGGAGAATGAGGGACGGAAGGAGGGAGAGAGGGATGGGAGGGGAAGGAGGGAAGGGAGGGGGCGGGAGGAGGGGGAGTGTAAAGAACAACGTTGTGGGGTCTTTTAACATTTTGATGATACTCTTTCAACTTGCTCTGTTTTGTTTGTCTTTTTGTCTGTTTGTCTGTCTCCTTCCCCCCTCCCTCTTTCTCCGTGTCTGTTTGTCTCTCTTTCCCAACTTCTCTCTATCTATATATTCTATCTCCCCTCCCCCCCTCCCCTCTCTCTCTCTCTCTCTCTCTCTCTCTCTCTTCTCTCTCTCTCTCTCTCTTCTCTCTCTCTCTCTCTCTCTCTCTCTCTTCTCTCTCTCTCTCTCCTCCCTCCCTCCCTCCCTCCCACCCTCCCACCCCCTCCCCCTCCCTATCCCCCCCTCTCCCTCCCTTTCCCCCTAATCCCCTCTCCTTCCCCCCTCTCTCCCTCCCCTTCCCTCCCTTTTCCCTCCCTTTCCCCTCCCTTTCCCTCCCCTTTCCCTCCCTTTCCCTCCCTCCCTCAACCACTCCTTGACACGTTTTGCTTGACAACTCATAAAATTTTCCTCGACCGGGCAAAGAGTGCACGCAACCAAGCGTTTACAGCCCGTTGGTCGTTAGCTAATTGAGCTAACAAATACAACCACAAAAACGCACTTAAAAGTCGACCCTTCCCCGAATGTTCCCCCCCCCCCTCATCACTCCCTTCCCCCGCCCCTTCCCACCCTTTCCTTCTTATTTCTTATTCCTTATTCTTTCCTTTTTCTGAGCCCCCCCACCCCCTTACCCCACCAGCAGCACCACCGGCCCCTTCCTCTTGCTATTCCTTTTATTCCTTCTCTTATTTTTCGACCTCCTTCTCTTACTCCTACTCTTACCCTTATTCCTCCTCCTACTCCTCCACTTTCTCATTCTCCTCCTCCTCTTTCTCCTCCTTCTCCTCATCCTCTTTTTCTCCTCATCCTCTATCTCTCCTCTCTTTTTTCTCCTTCTCCTCCTTTCCTCCTCCACCTCCTATTCTTACTCCTTCTTACTCCTCCTCTTGATCCTCCTCCTTCTCCTCCTCTGCTCCTTCTCTTCCTTCTCCTTCTCCTCCTCCCCCTCCCTACGTTCCTTAACTTCATTCTCCTCCCCCACCTCCTATACCGCCTTCTTCCTTCCTTCCTTCCTTCCTCACCATGTCCCCCTCCCTCTTCACCTCCATCCTTCTCCCTCACTTAATCACACCTTCCCCCTCCCACCTTCCCTTCCCTCTCTCCTCCTTTCTTTTCCTTCCTCCCTCCTCCCCCTCCTTCTCCCACGTCCCTCCCTCTTATATCCC